>RJWH01004781.1:0-96199 GCA_004363575.1 Solenodon paradoxus | reverse complement strand
TCTCTGTCTCTGTCTCTGTCTCTGTCTCTGTCTCTGTCTCTGTCTCTCTCTCTCTCTCCATCTCTCTCTCATTTTGTTATATTCAACACAGAACAATTCAATCAGAACGTCTGCAGAGAAATCTGATTATGCTTGTCTGCTATTCAGCCGATTTTGTCCCTCCTAGTCTACTGAGAAATGGGTTAAGTCATTTTCATGTAAATGTGAAGTCTGAGATTCCATACAAGTCATAAGTTGTTCAGTGCTGATTAGCCTATGAAAATTCAAGACAGCCTCTGACTGCTTAGATAAATTGTCTGCCACTGTAAATACACTTAAAATTAAATATTCCCATCAAAATTAATGGAATTGAGTCATCAGCATAAAGTGGCGAAGACTGATTGCTTTGGTTTCTGTTACTGCCCTGTTACTTGTGTAAAGTCTGTATTATTTTTATTCTTTTATTCCATTCCTCCTTTCTTTCTCAAGAATGTTGACTCTTTCATCCTCCTCCTCTCACTGCTCCTCCTCTTTTTTATTCTCCTCCTCTCCCTCCTCTGCCTTCCTTTTCCATCTTTTTAATTATATTTCCAAAGCTTACTGTCTGACTTGTTTTGTATTTCTTTATTTCCCAGATACCTTTCAGGTGGCTTTTTCTCCCAAATATCCCTTTAATCCACTTCTCTGCATCTTGGTACCCAGCATCCTCATCAAAGCCACTGCCATCCTTCTCCATCAACCTCCTAACTTGTAGAGAAGCCTTCATTCCCTTCACATTGTGTCACAATGAGCTAGAAGTAATTCTTGCAAAGGACAAAGAGAGTCTTGAAACTCACAGTCTAAACTTTCCTGTGACTCATCATTTTTTTGTGAGAGGAGAGCCACAGCCCTTATCAGAAGTTCAGAACCTCTGAGCCTCATCCCCACTGGCCCCCGAGCCCTGTTTTTGTTGACTTCTAGCCGCTGGTCATTGCTCTCCTTCCCGCAGTGGGAATTTCCTTAGACTATTTTCCTTTCCCTGAAAGTTCACTTTCTCCCTCCATGAGTATTTAGCTTATAAACTCCCAGTCAAATGTCCATTAGTCTTGAAGTCAACCTTCCAAAACCTTCCAGACTAAGTGACTGGGTTGAGATTTCTATAGGACACTTCTCGTTGCTTGTAGGACATTCCTTGTCCATGGGTAGGTCGTGTCTGTGCTTATCACACCCAGTTCAGTGAGAAGGTTCCACGGAAGGTTCCCAACCTTTCAGTGAGAATTTTGCTCATCATGACGCCTGACCAAGTGCTTTCCAGACTTAGTGACAAGCCCTTTCGACCAGATGCCTAAGTCACAGCTGAACTCCACCCTCATAGGCAGATGTCTTTGTTTAGGTGGCTTCTCTGTCTGGATAATCAGAATGAATAGTCCCTGCTTTGTTGACGCTCATATAAAATATGCATTTGCCACTGTGGGAGGCATGATTTTCCTCTTCTCTCAACCAGAAACATCGAAGAGCTAAATCATTGTGGATCGATTTTATGATGAGTGCTCTCAATTATGGTATTTGAATTTACCTCTCAGGGAGAGACAAGCCATGTAAGCATTATTGATTAAATCTTAATAAGGGGTTCTCTGATAGTCAACAGATCATTGGATGTGAGAATTTTCTTATCACAAGTCTGCAGTGAGAGTAAACATTTAGAAACTTACAGCAATTTGATGGTTTAATTTTCATGTGTTGGCTCTAACAGGAATCTGAGCATTATCTGTATTTTTGTCAATTTCATTTTCCCCAAGGAATTCATTTTTGTTGTGTTGTAAAAGTATCAGTTTATGATAAATTACAAATAAAAGCAACTGTTCCTTTTCCACATATACAAAAGCACTACTTAAGTAGATTCTCAAAATTCAAATATCCAGATTGGATCATTGAATCTTGGCATCCAGCTTCCAAGCTGGCGGCACCCATGCTCGCCCCACCCCAGTTCGTGGCAGCCCTGTTCTTCAGGGTTTCAGGCCAAAATTCGTTGATGCTTATGAATTGGCTCCAAATCTCATCATGCCCACTTTCAAAATAGCTAAGAATATGATTCTTCTGCGGCCACCAGACCCATTAGAGTTTCAGTCCCATACAGAACAGCAGTAACTGTCTAACCAGGATTTTCTTCTTGCTTCGCTGTAGTCGGTTTGTTACGACAGCACCTTCCAAAGCCAAATCGCTCTTTTTGCTAAGTGTGTACAGCATTCCACTTGGATATGACATTGGGAAGTTGCCACATAGTCGGTGGCAGTTGGGAGTTCCCAGGCCCTCCAACAGGACATGCATCGTGTGTTCTGAGACATTTGCTTGCCTGGAATTGCACAGAATGAAGGCATTTCATTCCCAGGATACTTTTGTCAGCAGTAGTAGAGAGAAGAGACTATGTCATCCAAACCCTTCGTGACTGGCAGATAAGCAGGAAGGCGATTTCCTCTTTGCAAACACACTCTCAGGACTTGAGATTCCTAAGGAGAAAAAACACCAGAAAATAAATACAGGCATTTATTTATAATAATAAAAATAGTATTATCCATGGACAAATAATATAAATAAAATCAACACCTATGTTTATTTTCTCCCATAATGTCTGGCTAGCCAAGGTCAGAGGCTGCATCCCCCTCAAGGTGACCTGGCTGGAAACAGTAGGTCTTCTCTTTACAAGCCTTTCAGGAGGGGAAACTGGGCAAAATAATGTTCCATTTCATTGACTGTCCTATCCTTCTTTTGATCATATCTCTGGAAGCTTTACAATTTTTAGTAGAGAAGTCTTTCCCATTTCTATTATATCTATTTCGAGGCATTTTCTAAGTTTGATGCTATGGTGTTATTTTCTTATTGATCATCAGAAACAAATTTCATTTTTAATTGTCTATGACTAATCTGAAAAGGAAAAACTTCTATTTTTATAGTCACTTATTCTCAGCCTTGCTAAATTCATTTATAAATGCTACCCTCTATGGAGACCGTTTGGATTTCCTTTATACAATGCCAAATAGTTTGCTGGTGATGACTTTTATTTCAGCATCAAGAGTGTCACCTCTTTTACTTCTTTCAGTATTTTTTGCCATGTGTTAATTTAATTTTTTTATTCAGACAGATTCTCACAAAACCCCTTAAAATAAGATATTCTTAGAATCCAACCCTATCAGTCCTTATGTGTTCATAGAAAGGATGTGAGATATTTCACGTTCTTGGAATTTGACTTTATTTTCCTTACAAATTGTACAAGAATTAAAAAATGATAAACTATGACTTTTACTGATGCTCTTTATTATTGACTCCAATTTTGAAATTCTGTCATTTTTATGTTAAAGTCTCTGCTGATAGGACTCAAGAACGTTTCATTTCCTTTTCTTTTAAGACTTTCATTGGAGACATCCTCTTGCTGGTGAACCCGTTCAAGGAGCTTCCAATTTATTCCACCATGGTGAGTGTACAATTTGAAACACTGTCGTGTAGAGTAGCACTCACCCGACATACCTGTTTCTGTCAAATGCTAATAAAGAAGAAAACTCGAAACAGTAAGTTCTGTCAAGCCTTGCAGAGTACTGGAAAGGTGGAGAATAATGACTCCTTTGTACTGACAGCATGTGAGTCTAGGATTGTAGGCAGGCTGCTAGGATCAAGTATCAGAGTATGCTCTATTCCGTATGGTCTCAATTCACTCAGGAACAGTTGATTCAGAGTCTCTCTTTGAACAGCCTGACATCTTGCAGAAGAATTCTATGATGTTAAAGCTATGGGGATAAGATAGGATCATAATGCATTTATATATTTTTTCCAAATGGCATTTAAATTTTACTTACAAGACTGCTAAAATTAAAAGAGAAATTGCTTTTGGAAAATTATTTCAGGTCATTGAAAACACAGCCTGGATTGAGAGTGGTAATAAGTCAAAAACACTCTCCTGAGTGCGTTGTCGGTTTTTTGTCCCCACAAAGCTGGTTGCAGTTTGCAGCAGAGACCTCCTGGGCACAGGGGCCTGGCAAACAGAAGGGCGCCGACCTCTGCTGGGACCCAGGGACACACCCACAGGTGTTGGTGGGCAGAGGGGAAGGGGAGAGGGAGACAGAGGGAGACTTGGAGACAGAGATGGGACTTCTCTCCAAGTTTCCAATGAATCCGCTAAGAAGTCTTCTCGAAATACTGTAGGCGAGCCAGACATCCCCTTTCTGGCCCACCCTGGACCCTCCCACCGGGAGTCAGTGCACGACTGCTTCAAAACGACATTGAAATCGCCCGCCCTCCGGCCACCCCATTGTGCCCCAGCCTCACCCCTGGGCCAGTGAGGGGTGGAAGGGAGGATCACTTACCAGCACAAGAAGAGTCCACTGCAGCTGTCGCAGAGGAGAACTTAGGAAACACGTGTTTGCAATCATACTGATAGCGTTTTCCAGAAGAGTGAAGGCGGCGCATACCTTCTGTGTATCATCCCTTGTATCCGTCATTCCCAGTGGACGCCAACTGGCCTGCAGGCAGAAACACATTGGAGAACCAATATGCAGTGATGGGAACTTTTCAATGAAGTCGCCCGCTTGTGGCGGATCTTAACAACCTTGCACAGGCCTGGTGCCTGTGGAATCCACATTCACTTTGCAAACTCAGATTGTCTGTCCTCGCCTCACTTGCAAGTGCTCGCCCTTAGGGGGAAGACTTCTGGTCAGGCGGAGCTGGTGGGCATTCTCTGTGGCGACGTTAGTGCCTGCTCGCTTTAAATCACTTTTTGTTCCAAACCAGCTCATCTGCTCGGTCTGTGGCGCAGGGGAGGAAGCTGAGGGTCTGGTGTCTCGACTGATTACAAATAGATACGGTGATCGTTTTCGGCGTGCGTTGTCCTCAGGTGGATTAGTCGAATGACAGGGGGACACGGGCCGGTGAGCGAGGCCGGCCGACAGAGGCTCCGGAGACCGGGAGCGGGGCTTCTGGCTGCCATGCCACACTCTGTGCTTACTTTTGTTTTGTTTCCACTGAGCTGTGCGGTCGCGCAGCCGCTGCGTGCTTCTCAGGCCTTTCTTCTAGCAGGTCATCCGTCACAGGTGCAGAGCCCGCTGCTGGCACCTCCCTCGAGACTGACAGACACAGGCTGCCGCGAGCGGTGTGGACCGGCAGCTGCCACGTGCCCGCTCCCCGTCCCGCAGGAGGGAGCCCGAGGGGGCCAGCAGCAGGCAGGGCCCAGTGCGGGGTCACCCGGGAGAGGGGCTTCTGGCGCTGCCATGTGCTGGAGACCAGTCGCACTGTTTGCTGTAAACGCGTAGAGGGAGGAGAGGAGAGACAAGGATGGGAGCCACAGCCTTCCGAGCAGGCGCTCCCACGAAGAAGAGGAAGGCGGCTTGTGCAGCCACCACTGGACCTGAAGTCTGTTAATGGCCATGTGTCTTAGATGTCGAGGGACGTGAGGGGAGTCGACACGCAGGGGGGAGGCACAGACATGGTTGCATGACGGACACCGACGGCCCCTGTGCGGACGGGAAGGAATGGCCGTGTGGGCTGTAGGACGCATCATGCATATACGCTATCGGTTGCACCGCTAAATAACTGTTTTTAATTGTGCCTTAGTTAAAATGTGCCAAGTTCAAGTACAGTAAAATAGACCACTGTGTGCCTACCCCCCATTTGTTTTATATCCCTCTAAAAACGATTTTAAATGAAAAAGACCCCATATTTTTCCATACGCTCCGGAGACCAGGGTTCAAAGAAGATGTGATGAGCAAACACTGTGTCTGGTTCCATTGTGACCGTGTGGGCCGGGGACTGAGAAAGAAACCAATGTTCTGTCGCAGGGAGTTTCCACTCCGTGGCCCGAAGCGCTGTCAGCCAGGCGGAGGCCACGCGACTCTCCTTTTCCAGCCAGAAGCTGTCCCGACACGACAGCCTTTCCTCCGCTGTCCGTCCGCTCACGGGCCCGGTGCAGCTGCGGGCCTGGGCACCGCGTGGCCGTCCGTCGCCCTGTCCAGCACGTCTCTCTCAGTCACCAAAAAGTGTCTCCGTGAACCATCGTGCTTTCAAAAGGTGCCGTCTTGAAAGATTTCCATTAAGTTAATTTGTTCTAAATGCTTTCTTTTAAAATAATAAAATAGTGTTTTACTGTGCTAAAAACACAGCTGTTTTTATCCATTAATCCCTGTTGAAGACTTTCAGATTATTTCTGTTTCCTGCCCTTACAGATGCACTGAGCTGTGTTGTGTGTGTGTGTGTGTGTGTGTGTGTGTGTGTGTGTATACATGGGCGTATGTGTTTATGTGCATGTGTGTGCATGTGTGTGTCTGTGTGTGTGTGTGGATGTGCTTTGTTCATGCTGGGCCTTTGAACCAGGAGAGAGGGCAGGTCAGATTCATGTTTTTTTGTTCTTTTTGTTGAGGAAAAGCGTAGGCAGGAATGAAGGCAGGTCGGCATGCAAGGGGAGGAAGAGGAAGAGGCACTTTCTTTTTTTAAGTCGTCCCTGTTGGTTGTTCCCCGGCCCTGGTCTTGAACCAGAGACCCTGGGTGATGTGACAGCCCAGCGGGCTAGCTGCTGGGCTGCCGAGGGCCCCCAAACGCGCTGCTCAGGTTTAGGAGATCGCCCACCTCTTCTCATCAGTAAGAGCGACCTGCGGTCGTCCGCTGAGTCGTCCCCTCCCTGCTGGCGGTGTGCGTTCTTTGTCCGACTGTCTGTTGTATTTCTCAGTTGGTTTATAGGGGACAGTTATGAAATCCTGACGTGTGTCCTCTCCCCCTGGACTGTCATCCTGTCACTGCTGGACGGTCCTGGTGGTGGGACGGGCGGCAGGGCTGAGAGAGGAGCCTTTCCCACCGTCCCCGTGTTTGTGGCGCTCTGTCTGCGCCCCGATGGCAGGGTGTCCTCGTACGTGCCGCTCTCCGTTTTCGCCCTGGCTGCTCAGATTCGGGATTTGAGTCGTCTGGGGCTCAACACTCACGCACAATCGCGGCTTGAGGGGGTTTGGACTTTGAGGTTTTTGTTGAGATGTCACGCATGTGGCAAGTGCCCCTAAGTGGGCAGATGGAACCGTGTCGGGACACTCAACCCAATGGTCCTCAGCGCCCCAGCCCCCAGTCCCACTGCTCCCCAGTCACCAGCCCCGCGAGCCGCCCGGCCTGACTGGTGCCCCGCGGACACCGGGTTCTCTATGAGATGCGCGTGGACCCTTGCAGGACCTCGGCTTGTATCTCCCGTTCCACGTGACGCTCCCGAGATTCACCAGTTATTTGCCGTCACCATGTGCTGCCTGTTCCACTTGAAACCTGCTTGTCGTGTTGTGCTCTGGTGGAGCAGCGGCTGGGGCAGCTGCCCCCCGTTCAGAGTGCAGGTTCACGCACCCCAAGGACTGGGGTCAAGAGCCAGCTGGGGCCGGATGAAAGCAGGATGAACAATTAAAGAAGGTGCTTCTTCCTCCTCTCCCTGCCTGCCTGTCTGCTCGCTTTCTTTCATGCCTGCACCTTTCCTTTAAAAAATTTTCTTTTTCTCTTGGCGTTTGAAATCACTTCCAATGGAGGGAGAATCTGCAGACACATGGTCCCAACAGCTTTCTTCTTCAGCCATTGTCAGATAAATCCTGGCATCTCGCCCTCAGTCTGAGCACCTGTGTGGCGCATCTTCTCCAAGCAAAGACAGGTGATCATGTAGGGAACCCAGGTTCTTCAACTTCCTTCCGTCAGAAGCTGTGGGCCAATCTTCCCTTGAAATTCCCCACCTTGACATCTTTGTCACACACACAGGCCAGTTCTTTTGAAAAATAATATTATCTCTGATAATCTCTTCATAATGCAGAAAGCTATCTATGATTAAGTTTTATTCTAATGTCGTGAAATTATGGAAACACCGAAGAACTAAAAGCACTATCGCAGAATCGCTCTCGCCAGCGCCCTAAACCACGCGTCATGGGAATGAAGTTCATTGAGCTTTGTCTTTTCAAAGACATTTGCCAATTCATTTGTGTTTCAGCAGCGACTGCCTCTGATTCCAGTTCCAGTAACCCATCCCGACTCTCTTCGTGCCTGCAAGCCAGCATCGCAGAGTGAAATTGCATTTTTTTAAATACTTAAAAAAATTAATGTTGTTATTTTTACACATTAAAATAAACTCCTAAGGGTAGGTTCCCCAGGCCTCACCTGTGTGTGTCCACACGCCCTGCGCGCCGCCACATCGCCCAGTGTTCTTCACCAGCGTCCAGTGGGCTCCGCACCATCGAGAGAAATTGCATTTGATGTCGGTTCCCCCGGTTCTCAGCTTCCTTCGTGGATCTGTGGTTCTCTGGGGTTTTGTGAGTCGCTCAGCTTCCAGACAGAGGATGATTTAAACTCTGTGACTCCAGTAATAAAGGACCGAACAAGCCATTCTGTGCCATTAGGGCCGTTAGCACGTGCGGAGAAGACGTTGATTCACAAACGCGGTGTGTTCCCTGTGGGATCCAGCGTCCTGCCGGTTCTCACGGGGGCTGTGTCTCTACGTTGTCTGTTCCAGGTGTCCCAGCTGTACCTGAGTGACACGGGAAAGCCGTGGCCCTGGCTGCCGCCCCACATCTTCTCCTGCGCGGAGCGAGCCTTCCACCAGCTGTTCCGGGAGCAGCGGCCCCAGTGCTTCCTTCTCAGGTGAGCCCCTCAGCTTCGCCCCGCACTGCGCTGCTGTCCCGGGCCCGCCGCCTCCTGTCTGTCCGTGTGCACACAGGTGTCTGCCCAGCATCGCTTTGCTCCTTAGTCGAAATAGCGCCAGAGGGTGGCTGAATCCACATCAGAGACTGAACCTGCAACTCATTCATTCGGAAAGTTTACAAGGCAGGGCCAGACTCTGGCTGCTTTCCAACCCGAGAAAGTTCCCGGAAAGACAGGCCCTGCTCTAGGTGATCGCAGTTCTCCAGGACGGGGTGCGCCCCAGGATGGCACCTCTAGGTATTTATCTGCGCTCACATTTCACCATAGCTGAGTCGTCTGTTATGTTGTGGTCAGTTAGCTCATAAATTGTGAGATGCTCACGGGGATGGTTTCCCTTGGAGCAAAATTCTTCACATCAACAAAGCAAAAGGGATCAGAAGCAGCAGGAGTGAAATGTGATTCTGTATTGATTGAGCATTAAAGCAGTTAGGTGCTGCCTTCCAGGCTAAGCCTCTCCAAGTAGGGGGCTTCTAGAACACCCCGTTCAGCCTTCGTCGTCGTCGGCAGTGTTGGCTGAAAACTGATGCTATGAAAAAATCACCGCGTAACTCAAGTCCAAGTGAACGGATGGGAACCTGGCGAGGGGACAAAAGACATTTGAATATTTAAATATGAACTGATTTGTGTTTTCCATTATTGATTTGAGAGAAGAAGCCATGAAAGGTCAGATTGATGGGCTGTGAATGTCAGTCTTCTTGTTTTCAAAATAACCTGTGCATAGTGACTTTCACACGTGTTCTCAAGTGTCCTGGGGTGGGAGAGCCACGGGGGAGGGTCCTGTCCTTTCTAGGCTGAAGCAGCTGTTTTTATCTGCTTGATCTGCTGAGCTTTCTGGTCCAAACTTTGATACAAAGGAAAGCACTTTATGAGAGTCATGGAATTTCAGGGTGTGTCTAATAGTGTTGATGATAAGAACAAGTATCTGTAGGCTTTCCATGTGTCCATCGTCCTCAGTGTTTTAGCAAACTTGTGGACGGAAACTATTACTGTTGGCATCATAAGCGCCATTTTATAGGTCAGGTAACTGGGTATTAGAAGGGTTAATGGGTGACCCCAAGACGCCATGTTTAGAAAATGGTGAATGTAGGTTGTGATCCCAATGGTGTGAACTAGTAAATGGTGATTTCTTATCTAAGGTGAGGCAGCTGGTATTATCTGAGGTGTGAGGCCAGCAGTCTGTTCTGCACCTGAATGAAGCTTAAACTCACATAATCGTAGGTTTGCCCTAAGGAGGCTGTCAACAGCTGCACCCCAGCATCCCCTAAAATAGTGCCACAAATCCATTGGCGCCCCTAAATGCCTACTGAATCCACATCAGTTATGTGAAAGACACCGGTCTTCTGGAAGTTCCGGGAGTCAGCATATCTGCACACTTTGGAGATCAGCCCATCATGGAGTACTAACATCTAGCAAATTATTTCAGTTAAAAAAATGTGTTCATCTTTTTAAACCCAGTAATTTCTGCATGTGTTTAGCTACTCATGGAAGTTTTTGCTGTAGGAATTGTTAATATTCTACGAACTGGTGTCCTCTTGGGACATTTTTTAAAGGCTACTAATGCCCTATATCAACCACTTACTTAAAAAGAAAAGCTTCATTCAGGTTAGCCCTGCTGTCCAGAATTGAAGAATAAACCTGCGATTACAAGGACTCCTTATTTTAGTCATTCTCTTCCTTCTTTCAAGATCATTTGCTTTAATATTGTTTCTCTGTCTCCTTGACTGACTTGACTAAGACAAAGTCTTTACCCATTTCTACAAAGACGTTAAAGCTAGTAAATTTAGAATTCAGCTAAATATGTTGTGTAAAAAGATACCCTTGATGACCCATTGTGTCCTATCAGAAGCATTTACAAACGATAATGTTTAGGATTGAGGGATCCGAAGCTCAAATATTTTTAAGATAGATGTCCTGTGACTTAGTCATAGGTCATAATAATTAAAATTTTATTTTTCAGCTTTAACTTTTTAAATATTTATTCCATCTGGAGGCAATAAAATGTTACTTTATCAAACTGCTTATGAACAGTAACTCTGCTTTTGGAATTGAATTTATCCCTATGTGTCTGGAGTCAGGAATATAGTGCAGTTATTATGTATAGGAATCTGGTATGTTATGAAGTTTACCTGAGAATTATAAAAGGAGTCGACATTATAAGCAACTCTCCCAGGTGGTGATTGTTCTTTGGTTAAGCAGACATCTCAGGCCAGAACTGTTAGGGCCTCATGGGAACAGGCCCACTGAGTGTCTGACACCTGCTCTCGGAGACCATCTTACAACTCAGTGCTGGTATCTGCACATTTATGCTTTATTCCGAAGTAAGGAGGAAGCTCACAAAGGTGTAATGTCTTTCCCGAAAGGCTCAGGAGACAACAAGACCAGGTGGCACCATGACCTTCCCCTCAACTGCAGAAGACGCAGTTGGGTCCCCCCTCACCAGCTTTCACTCTGGGACCTGAAGGCCAGCAGGGCCTGTTGCTTTCACCCCAGGTCTCTCTGCCTGGGTCCCCTGCAGTGTGGCGTGTGGGGCCACCCTGAGACCCGGGGCGGTGGCGCCATCTTGGTTTGAGGTCCCAGCATCTAGAACTCGTCCGGGCACGTGACCTCGTGCATCCTGACGGCAGAGAGTGATTAAGTACATTGAACTGAAGAGTTAAATGATACCTTGAACTAATGGAAAGTTGTTGTCATTCTCTCACTACCCTGGTCTCTGAGAATTATCTCTGGTGGTATAATTGTTTCTCCAAGACAGTAATAGTGTGTTTTGTTTCTGTTTTCTTTTAGTGGAGAGAGAGGTTCTGGGAAGTCTGAAGCCAGCAAACAGATTGTGAGACACCTCGCCTGCAGATCTGGCTTCAGCAAGCCTCTCTATGACTCCAAATTCAAACACGTAAGTTCATGGTGGGAAGACATGTGGAACCCAGAACAATGTCATTTATAAATGAAGGACACCAAAAGAGACCATGAAAGTTAGCCAAAATTTGTGGAAATATAGAATATATATATTGAGAGCAAGTGAAAATGAATTTTGTTCAAGGACATGATAGTTTTCTTGTATAGATTTTAAAATATTTTGAGCATCGTCTCTGTATTTCCCAACTGAGTGAGCTGAAAGACATGTAGTGTTGCAGAGTGTTTTTCATATGGAGTGTGCACAGGGCTGACCCCAAAGCAGTTTTGTGGGGGGTTGTGGAGAGGGGTGACGAAATTTCAGTGTCTAGGACAGAATTGGTAGCAGTTAACCTTAAAGGCATCGCTGGACAGGAAGGGCACCTTCAACCCCCAGGTGATTTTACATTGTATTCGGTAACATATTTTATTTTTTTTTTTTTGGAAGACACCTTAGCCTGCCACTTCTTACACCTAAAAAACCAGCAGGGATGAAGGGAGAAGCAGAGGTCTATAGCAGTTAAGATAAAGATGGCCACGTTCGCCCAACACAACTGACTGAGCATCGCGTGAAGTTTCACACCAGTGTCTTGTCTGGTTCTCTTGTTCTTACACAAGGCAGCAAGTTTTATTAGCGGGCTTTTTCCAGACCACAGCAGAAGGAAGAAGAAAGCAGGGGGCGGGAGTGCTGGAAGACCCCTACAATGCAGCACACATGCAGAGGGAGCCCCCTGGTTCAGCAAGGACAGAGGGAGATTCAATGAATAATCAGACAGATGGAACAAACTCAGACTGCTGCCCTGGGGTCTCCCTACAGACACCTGCCATTGCACCACGCTTTAGTGACTCAGTCTGGAGTAGGGGAGGTTCAGGAGTTTGTTCTTGGCTTGAGGCAGAAGGAGACACTTTCCCTGCGCCTGTTATTCATGGCTGCTGGGTTCCGTGCCCGTCCTATTCAGACTCATTGACACTGTGACCTGGCCCATTCAGAAAGCTGTCACTCCCTGTTCTCATCCCTCCCTCCTATTTTTCTCTATGCAGACACACCTGTCCTTGGACATCCCACAGTGCCCTCACAGACCGAGTTCAGTCATGCCGATGCCCCCCACCCCAGTCTTCCTCACAGTAATGGCTTAGTGACCAACTTCCCTCCCATAATGTTCCTCACAGAATTCACATTATTTTCATATTCTCCTTCTCGCTTCTCATAGTAATGGCTCCGTATCTCAACTTTCTCCCTCGTTCCACCTCATCATAATGACTCGGCGTCCTCATTTCTTCCCACAGTCCTCCTCACAGTGATGACCCAGTGAGTCCTCATTTCCACAGGCAGATACCTGGGTGGACTTGCTCTCTCTGCCCACTAGCCTCACAGTCCTCTCAGTCCTAGCTCTCAGTGTCCACCGTTCCCTTCAGCTCCACAACCACCAGCCACGTTGACTGAGATCATCTTCCGTCAGATATTCCTTAGAGTCCTCCTGTGTCCCTGGTCCCCATCTCTGGAATCTCTTGAACAGCCCATGAGATCAGTGTCAGCGAAGCGGCCTTCTGATCCACGGTCCTTCTCTGCCCCGCTCCGCCACTCCTCAAGCTCTGTCTCTCCTGCATGGTGAAGTGTCTGCATGCTGGCTTGAGGGCACAGAACTGGATTAGTTGAGGGTTGATCTTGTCCTAGGAGGTCATTGCTCCACACACAGTGACAGACTGGGCCTTAGTGACCTAGCCACACGGTAGGAGCTGCCTGACTATCATCCATGCGCTCAGCTGATGCTCCTAAGTGAAGACGAGGAGAACGATGTTAAGCTCCTAGTTACTGGTATTGATTCTTTTGCTCAAAACCCTTGTGACTCTCTGTTTCCTTTAATCAAGTGCAGTTAGTCACCTACATTTTTCAGAATTGCATTTCCTCCTCGATGTCCAGGCTCTGCTCTGTCCTCTGTCCTGCACGGAAGCCCCTTTGAACTCTGTTCCTCCACATTGGCCCATGATGTCTCACTTGTTTCTTCATTGATCAGCGAGTAGCTGCGGACTTGGGTTTGTTTTGAGCTCAGAAACACTGCTCAGTACCCACCTGGGGGAGCTCATTTCTAAGTGGTGGGTGAATGAATGTAGGATTAAAACATTTATGCATATATCGGGACTTCTAGGGAACATTTGATTTTTCCCGAGTTACCTAAAGTCACTTTCTCTGTTTTAAAATATATTGAATCATTTGTATAGAATCAAAGACCCTATAAATTTGTGTGTGTTTATGTGTCTGTGTGTGACTTATAGGATGAGCATTGTCATTTTCTTATATCTGTCCTACCTGCCTTTGGTGAGACAGGGGGACTTTTCTCCCTCTTTTCCTTTTTCCTTTTTTTTTTTAATCATTTTTTGACCAAAGATAGAGAATACTTATTTGCTCAAAAATTGTAATTTTCTCCTCAGACTAGCAAAACAGAAATTTAAACATCAAAGATTGTATTCTGGTCCTCACATAGAGAAGGAGTATGTTTTGCTAAAAATGAATCAACCCATTCCACAGAACACTCACGCAGATGTGTTCGTTGACGCTGCATCATTTACTTGACACAAGTAAAATGCATCACTAGTCTGGCACAGACTAGTGGCCCACATTTCAAAGTGAGGTTTTGAGACAGAATGAGGCATATTCTCCGAGCCCCGGACTGCTCCTCCGCGTGCCCCGCGCAGGACATCCCAATCCACGCAGCACATTGACACTGGGAAGTGGCCGCTTGCACTGGAATGAAAACTCTTGCTGGCATCTTCAGTCATTCCCTAAAACAATGTCACTTCAGAGTTCCAGTGCGAAGAAATCTGGAAACCGATGCACAGCAAACATGGCACTGATCTTCAGCTTTTTTTAATCCTGTAACCATGGGCAGAGTTATCTCAGCCCCAGTGCCGTTTATGTGGGAATATTCTGGACATTTTCCTTCCTGTTCCCTCATTTAGAAATGAGAGGAATTTATATTTAATCAGCAGATTAATATTCTGTTTCATACTTCTGCTTTTGAGTTAAGGAGTACTTAAAAATTCAACCTGCACTCGTGGGTTTCCAGTCCTGGAGATGTTTGTCTTCATGAAGAATGTATGTCTAATAAATCACTTCTGCCATGCCTTCATTTGAGATATTAATTCGTAGCTATTTATTAACCCTTGCTGTCTACTGAGCCCCTGCCAATCCTGCAGCACAGCTATAAGTAATTTAACATTTTGTGTCAACTAGGGAAGAATAAATACACTATTCTTTCTTCAGCTATTTTGGTGTATGAATGAGATGTCTAAAGATTAGAGACTGTAAAACAGCAGTGTTCTAAAGTGACTCTGCTTCACCAAAAGAATAACAGATCAGTTGGCCTAACGACAAGGCTCAGGAGCAATAGTGTCCCCTCTAAATTAAATACTAAACAAACAGTCATTAAAATGATCCTTGGAGAGTGAGCTGACTGTGTAATTTCTAAGCTGCATCTAGGCTATGGAAATTGAAATTCCATGCTGGCTGAAGTGAAGACATCCTAAGTCACGTTTAGTCACATAATAGAGCGATAACCCTTCCGAAAATCAATTCACATCTAGGAATACTACAGTGTCAGTGCCAGTGTCGAGTGAATCTATTTGTAATTCATTTATCTTATTCATTTCTCATGGCACGTTAGGAATATCATAAAGAAGTGATTTCCAGTCTCACAAAATCTTTTTCCCAGGTCTGAGTGTAGCTTAAACTTCACGTCAATTATGGGGTTTTGGGAGAAAGGTTCTTTTCATTATTCACTTATTTATAATGATTTTGTTGAAGGAATGTTGCGTCATGACGTTACATGCGTTTCAGCTGAGCCTCACTGTGAGGCCCATCAGATGGCAGTTGAATCCTGTCCTTCACCCGGATTGGCCTCTTTTGCCTGATTAACCCGCCCCTCTTCCCTCGTCCTCCGTGGGAACCGCTAATTTGATCTCAGTGATCATCGCATGGATGTCATTTAGTGTCTAAGACTTTCTTGAGAATTTCCCAGCGGCGCTCACGCCGGTGTCCACGGCGATCAGCACAGCGCTGGATAAATACATGGATGGACTAAATCTTCGTCCCGGGGCAGAGGGTTAGTGAAAGGCCCCTGTGGAGGAAGACACAGTTCCTGCTGTGTGCGAGGAACATCATTAAAGCGAGCAGGAGCCAAGAGCTGTCTTGAGCTCTGGAGCTGTTTGGTGGAAGGTCTGAAGGCCGGTGCGAGATGAGATGAGATGAGATGAGATGATATGATGAGGGGCCCTTCCTTGGTGGCCCTGCCTGGAGAGGGGCGCACTGAGCCAGAGCTGGCCCGGCTGTTCCCAGGAGCCTGTGTGAGCAGCCTGCAGGCCCACGTCCTCAGCACGCGTGCCTCTGGCCTCCGGCATCGGGAGGTGCTGGTGCGTCTACACCAAATAACTTTGCCCCAGATGGGGGTCTAGTGAGAGAGATCCTTGGGCGTCGTTCTTCTGAGCCCTTAGTGGAGAATATACTGAAACACCCAGTAAATGCACGCTCATCTGACGTCCTGGGATGGCCTGGGCAGACTGTAGAGGCCTCAGACTCGACAGCTCTGTCCTGGTGGAAAGCATCAAGGACACTGTCGTCAAAGGAATGGTTCCCCTCTCTGTGGACGTGAGCCACCAGAGACCAGTCAAGGCATCTGGGAGGAACTTGGTTGTGTAGACATTCCATGCAGGAGTTGTGACACCCCCTGGCTGGGCTGGGGGGCAGAGGGTTAGCTCTGTGTGCACCTGCAGGACAGCCGGTCCCGCCCCGCACATGGTTCTCGCTCGCAGTGCACGGGCTGTTATAGTAGCTGCTTCACTGAAAGAATAGCAGCATCTATGATTGGCTTCCCGACAAGGAAGGAGAGCAATAGACTCCCCTCTAATTCAAATACTAAGCAGACACTTATTAAAATGACCCTTGGAGAGTGAGCTGACTATGTAATTTCTAAGCTGCATCTGGGCTATAGAAAGCGGAATTCCATGCTGGCTGAAGTGAAGTCATATTGTGCCATATAGCAGAGAGAGAGAACCCTTCCAAAAATCGAGACCTGAGGTTCCGAACCCGTGAAAGGCGGAGCTGGGATTTAACACGAGCCCTGGAGCAGAACAGAAAAGCTCACGCAGGTGTTTGAAGGGAGGCCCAGCCGTGAGGTCCTGCGTGGCCGTGAGAGGCCTCAGTTGTTGCGTTTCACAAACCTGCCTGGATTTGCATTCCGCCTTTCAAGGCGCCACATGGTTGAATCTTGTCACCAGAGATGTGGCTTTGTCCCCGTGCCCTCTCAAAACACCTGCCATCATTAAGATGAGGACTCTTTCTAATCCCTGGGTTCGAATTTCAATCTGCAGGAGCAGCTCCTTTGTTACAGTGAGCTTGTTGAAAGAGAAGTCATGTCTGGGGTGCATGCCTGGGATTTTTCACTCATTCTGATCCTAATGAGTTTCAACTTTAATGCAACTCAATTCAACTCAGTGCAAATGACGTAAACATTGATGGCACAATCTCTTTCAAAGAGCAGCGTGATAAAGTCAACATAGGCCATTATTTTCATTGAGGAAATCACAGATTCTTGCTTTTAGAAAGCACAGCAGATGAACTGCTCCCATGATAAAAAAGCATAACTTTTAGTGGTTTAACATTTTGTAGAAAAAATGCAAACAGTGTAAAGAGAAAAAAGAATCATGCCAATAAAACTTGAATCAGTGAGTACCGGGCACATGCACACTCTGCTTTGACTGTTTTACTGAAAGTTTTGTGGTTTGAAAGTCAAGGCGAGCCGTGGAATATGGAGCCGCTCTGCCTGGGGTCAGCGTTTCTCTGAACACGTTCGTCTAGCGCCACCTACTGGCCAAGTGGCTGATTAACGCTACCGCCCTGCTCTTAACCAGTTCTGTTCTGGTCCCTGAACCTGGAGAGGAGCCACTTCTGTTCTGTTGCAGGGCTCCCGCTTTGCGTCAGATTTTGCATGGGAAGTCTTCATTGTCATTCTAGCAGTGCCAGCCCTGCGGTGCTCTGATGAAACTCTCCAGATCTGCAGAAAGGTTGCTCCCATTCCGCCCTTCAGAACCTTGAGAAAGTGTCTTGTCTCCATTTCCTTTCCTTTAAGAGTTGTGAGAATTAATGTGGGTACACACCTGCATCCGTTCATGTGCGTAGGCATGCATTCTAGTCACAATTATTGTGTAATAATGAAATAATGCATCACAATAACAGTATGCATCGTTTGTGGAAAACTTGACACTTGGCCCTGGCACATGGCAAACGCATTACACGTGTTTCTATTTTTAGTAGCACAAGTAAAATGAATTTTGTTATCTCGTGAATGTTTCCTGGGAGTCGTACTCCAGATCTGAGTGGCTTGCAGACCCAGCGCTGACACCCAATGAGGTCCTTCCTGTGCGGGATGCAGGAGAGTGAAGCCTGGGTGCTAGGGTGCTGCAGCTGTTAGGTGGGGGCCCTTTGCTGTCACTCCAGAGCCCATGCCTTGGCCCGTTACCCCAGGTCGCATATCCTTCATTACTCTTTGTTCCGTTTCCCAGGATAAAAATCAGTTTGTGAGCTGTATGTCCTTGTCAATGACGAAGATCAGTTTAGTCAGACGTGACCTCAGAATAATTAGAAGCTGACTTTCTTTTTAATTCACTCTAAACTTTTTATGAAGTTTGCACAACTGTTAGATGTAATGTTATAATATACAAATGTAAATTAATCACACTAGGAATTTCACTGTATATTTTTTTACATGAAATTATTGTGAAAGAAGCAAGAGACAGGGCTTTTATAAAGAGTATTTCAACTTCTTTTGCAGAAGACATTTCTGCCGTCATCGCTCTCCGCTCTGAAATTAGGTTCTTTAAGACACCCGTCTCATAATGTTTCTGTAAAGATTCAGTCTGGGTTTCTCTGCAGAAGCTCGGACTTCGAATACAATTGAACACATTTCACTCTGACTTTAACTTGTAGCTCTTTCGATCAGTAGTTTTTCATAATCTTTCAAAATATAAAATAGTTGAAGATAAAGAAAATGCATTAGCATTGAATAGCCAGAACATTAAGAGATCGGGTCAGAGGGATTCTTTTTTCGTTGTTTTGTTTTAATTTAGAACGGAATTTTCAAAAAATACTGTCACTGGAAATTCTCAGCCACCAACCACCTCAGGTTCCTCAGGTGGTGTTGGGGCCTCTTGTGGCTGATATTGGACGTGCGCTCGAGTGGAAAGACGCGCCTTTGAAACTTTTGAATTTTCAAGCTTTTTGGAGAATTGCTGGTCATCTTCACTGTCGCCAGCACTGTCAGTTGTGAGAAGAAATGGTGCTTGCTATACAGTCGATGTTTAAGGAAACGGGTCGGAAAGGAATTTCCAAGACCAGTTACCCGAGTGGCTTTAATAAGTTGGCTGCAGCCACTGTGCCGCCGGGGAGGGGCAGGTGACGGTCCCCGGGTGCAGGGCTCTCTCTGGAGCTGCCTGCCCATTTCTGTAGGAGAGAACGGTCGGCGGAGCAGGCTTGAGTCAGGCTCAGGGCTGGAAAGATGCCTGGAAAGTAAATACAGATTCAAATGCAAGTGACAAGCTAACGTGTAAGTCAAGTTATTATGTTAAAAAGGGAACCTGGTATCGCTTTTTATTGCCTTCAGTATTTTCCTTCCACGTCCACAAAGCACTTTCTGTTTCATTCGAGCCTGAACACTGAAATGATGGTGCCCTGGTGGCTTACAGGTCAAAGCCTCAGCTGCGGTCGCTTCCATCCCCAGGTCCCGGGTTGGAGGCCCAGGCCAGGGAAACAGCCCAGGTGAACCAATAAATGACACTTCTTCCTCTTCTCTCTTCCTGCCCACTCCCCTTCATTCCTGCTTCTACCTTCTCTGACAGTGAAATCCAGCGGGCGGGCGCAGACAGCGGTGTCTGTATGGGCGTGAAGTCCCTGCCCCCGGAGCGCAGCCGCAGGGCTCCGCTGCCCGGCGTCGGGCGAAGCTCCCAGACGGAGGCTGCTGGTCCTTTACGGCTGAGCAGAGAGGAACCCGGACGAACGATCCAGTGGACGGTGTCGCATGCAAACGGAGAAACTCCGGGACAGTGGGCTTGTCCCTGTGTCTCAGCAGTGACCCACAATTTTACTTGTCAACAAATTTCTCTTTCACTGCAGGTCATGTGCATCCTAGAATCCTTTGGAAACGCCAGGACGAGTCTGAATGATTCTTCCAGCTGCTGCATACAGTACTTCGAGCTGCAGTTCTGCCAGAGGCAAAGGCACTTAACGGGAGGTAAGTGTCAGGCTGACGAAGGCGCCGTCGGGACCCGGAGCAGAGGGCAGAGGCGCCCGCGGAGAATGCTGCGCGTGCTTGTGTCCCTGGGATGGCGCGTGATGAGTCTAAGCTGATCGCGACTGGAAATACATTCTGAAATGCACGGTGCACTGGTGAGGATTTTATCAACTACGCGATATGGAACCAACCACAAATAATTGAAATGCGTCATGCTTTGCTGTAAAGAGAAACCGCCTCAGATATTCAGCTTCAATTTAAGTTGAGTATATACTTTCTTCAGTGCACACCGAAATGTAAAATTGCATCTACATTTTAAATGAGTTAACTCCAAGCATCCAAATTTAGCCAAAAATCATCACCAAACTCCACAGAATCACCCCATTTAAATATTTCACGTGGACTTTGAAAACCCATTATTTAAATTTCAGCTAATTTAGAATTCCCCTAGGATTTTCCCTATTTCAAATCCAAACAGATGATTCACGCAAATTAATAATATAAATCCAATTATCGGTGGAATAACACATGTTCTTAGAGGAATCAGCTATTTCAAAAATCTATAAAAACTACCAAAACACAAATGTTAGCTAATTTTAATACTTTCTGAAAGAGATCAATTTTATTTGGTGTTTTCAAGTTATTCTGCCTTCAGAAAACAAAAGTTCATTTTGACTAGATTTGAGGAACGAAAGAGCATTTGGCAGGAAGTGTATGTCAGAATCAAGTTCTGATAAGCGAGACTGAGTAAATAATATGCCTAAAGGGATGAGGAAAATCGTTTCAATGCTGAGTGTCGCAGCCCCGTTTCTGCCGGAGGAACCTGTCATTCTCATCCACGCTCAGAGCTCTGCTTGAAGGTCCCGTCTTACGCGGACCTCAGAAAGAAAGGTCTGCGTCTCAATCGCTGGTCTTCACGTGTTGGCTTCACAAGCCCGGGAGACTGTTCTTCCAAGTGAAGGGCACGCCCTGACTTCCATAGTCACGATCCCCTGAGTTTTGGGGCCCAGCGGACTGGGGTTGGAGCCCAGAAACTCGGGCTCGGGCGCTTCCCAGCACTGCCGTGTTCCAGCTCGTTGTCACAGCTCCGTGCGGCCCCAAGTAAACGCTGCTGTCCTGATCGGAGAGATTGTTAGCAATGCAGGGTCTTGGGCCCCACTGCAGGCCCCGTATTTCACAAGAGTCTAGGGGATGCCTGGCAACGCTGACGTGTGAGAGGCGCTGGACTAGCCCAGCCTCGAGGCAGCCAGTCCCCGTGCGTGTCGGGGCAGCACCCCATGGCGCCTGCCTTCGTTCCGCTCTGCAGACCCTTTACCAAGGCGACAGGGTATGTGGCCCGAAGGACTTACCCATCTCCCGTTTTGTCACTTCCTGTCTGGACGGCGTCTGGCATGTCCTCCTCCTCAGGAGTGTTAATGCGGACGATGATTGCACACACGTTAAAAAGAACTAGAAAAGTCTGCAAGGCTGCAGTGACCATGGCTGATGGAGTCTCCTGTTCGTCAGCTGTCTCCATCGGCAGGTGGTCCCAGGCAGCTTCCACATAATCAAGCCCAGAGGACCTGTCCCGAGGCTGCTGCAGCGGCGCAGACAGGGCCTCGATAAATATTCTCGGAGACGAAGCAGAGACACTTCCCGTCCTGGAGTGCCCTCTGCATGTCAAGGCCCTCCGAGCATGAGTTTAGCCCTGTGAGCTGTAAAATTACTGCCGTCAAGAGTTACTGTGATTTTATTACTATGAATATACTCTAGAAATACATTTTACTGATCTAACTTAAACTGTGCACATTTGCAATGATGCCATACAGGAGAGTTTACCTTTGTGAAAATGCAATATTCTTGTCTATATTCACACAAATAGCATAGAAACTACCTAATGTTCAAACCAACCAAGCAACCCAAGGAGAGCTGGGTGTTTTCTCCTCTTCGCAGAGCAGCCACCCGGGTTTCCAGGTAGATGCCCCTCTGCCTGCACTTTCCCTGCGCCTCTCTGCACCTGCTGCTCCCTTGCCAGCAGCCTTAACTCAGCCGTAACCTGCGTGTGTTCGTAGGTTCCTGTGTGCTCTTTTTAAAACCTACCAGATGGATTTGAGACTGGTGCTCACGTTTTTTAAAATTAAGAATAAAACAACTGCTCGTAAATAAACAACTAAACCAAGGGAGCGTTAGCCGAGGCATGATGCCTGGCACGGACCCAGCCGGAGAGTTCCAGAGAGGTCAGACTAGGAGTTCGGGTCTTTGCTTCCTTATTTCAGAGGAAAATGAAGAGGAATGTTTGGAGAATGTTTATCAGGAGGGTGAAAGGTCAGGCGTCCTGTCTCTGGAGCGGGCATGAAGACAGTGAGAATGTTTGCACTGAAAGAAGGAGGGACTCGGGGAAGCTCAATAAGCGCCTGTAAATGTCCATACCGAGTGGACAGAGTCCTGCGCCAAAGATGGGTTGAGGGGGCCTCACGGAGCAGGTCGATGTTTCAGAGGAGGACTGTCCACCCGAGAAAATTCCCTCTAACTTCCTCGTGGCAGCCATGTGCCATCTCCCGGGGCCGGGTAAGTGCGAGCAGGTGTACGAGCAGACCCGGAGAGTTGAAATCAGTCCCCCGCGAGGAGGACACTTGGACTGGGCCATTCCAGTCTAGAAGATTCTGCCTGCCCCTCCATCTTCTCTAAGTCCAGAGGTGACGTGTTCTGCTCACTGGCCATCAGATGTCCCAGGTCCAGTGACATGACCTGAGAAGATGTATTGTCCCCTGTGCCTGTCAGCATGGAGTAATTGGAGTCCGTGTGAGAGTGGAACAGAGTGTCTCCTCTTACAAAGACATCAGTCCTGAGAGGTCAGGACACACCCTACTTAATATGACTTTATCTTTTTTAAAACACATGGTTCTGTGTTTTATTGGACTTGCATGTGTTTATGCTGTGGAGTTGGGTGTTTCTCAAAAGTAAACCAGATTGGGATCCGCTTTTAAAGCCTCACACTGTAATCCAAGCGTTGAGGCTTGTCTGTCTGTCTGTCTGTCTGTCTTGTCTTCTCCACGAGAGGGAAAGTTTGTGTCATTGCTGTATTCCCACGAACACGTACAAAGCCTGCCAGTCAAGGGTCAATAAACAGTGACTACACAGGTCGGAGGGCGGCTGAGCACACGTGATTCTAACGTGAGGCAGGCGGCAGCGGCGGGTGAGTGCTCCCAGCGTTTAGTCTTCGCTGGATCACAAAGAGCCCTCGGAGTGAAGTCGCCACACTAGCTCAGATGCTGGGGGTCTGGGTTCTGCATCACAGTGAATGGCACCTGTCTGTGGCCACGCGAGTCCTCATCATGCTGTCCGTGACACGGAGAGCGCAGACCACGAGACCAGGCAGGAGGCGCACATGAATGAAACAGCGCGCACGCGAGGTGATGGGCCAGTAGGAACCGATTTCTTCCAGAGAGTTCTGCACACCTGCAGCACTGAGTTCACCTTCAAACACCCTCCTGTCCCGGGGCTGCCCGCTGTCTTTGGTCTCATCCTGAAGCTTCACGTTGGCTGGCACTGGGGGTGAAGACTGGGACGCGTCCTTGTGAGATGCAATTCAGTTCACAGCAGAGAAGAAGGGGAAAAACTGTTGTGTGTTTCTTCTCTTTTCGAAATTATTTTCAGTTTGACAAGGACAGTCATCATCACCCCCTGAAACAGGCACAGAGCACAGTAAAATGCTATCAGTCATTTTGACACTTTTAAAATAATTTCATCTGAGACTAGGAATTGATTTCCAGGAAAAAAAATCAGGCATTAGATTACTTTACGCAATTTTTTAGAGAGAGTTGAGTTACTCAAATCCGTTCCCTAACAAAGCCATGTGAATGTTAAGTATCTGCTAAAATAGTGAATCAAATTGGACAACGGATATTACACTTGGAACCAGGTCAAATGGATGTAGGCTGGCTTGTTTCCTTTTCCGAAACCATCGGTCATTTTCTAATTTAACGCCAACTCTATTCAGGGATGCAGCACAAGTTCTAACAGAGAGAACACGAGCCTTCATTTCAGGAAACATCAGTCATAGAAAAGTCAGGCGTCTTCCTTATTTTGAAGGCAGTTTAATAAATAACAGCATCTAGTCTGGTTTCCAGTCCATTGTTGTCCCATGTTGTCGCCTGTTTGGCACTGATGCTCATGATAGACTCCTCGGGGTCTGCACCAGCCTCCTGATCAAACACTTAACCACGCACAGGTCAGTTCGTAGGAGGGTGATGTGCGAAGAAGAAAAGTGACAGAGATGATTTGCTGATTCTCATCCAGCACCGTTCATTTGAGAAGTGAGGTAATGTGCTGTTATTATGTGAAGGCCTCCTGGTTCACATTTTCAGAACGGTGAGAACACAACAGCTCTCAAGACCGAAGTCGACTTCTTTCGTTCTGCTGTCCCGACAGCCCGCCCTCTGCCGCTGCTCCGTCCTTTCCAGCCCGGTTCACACACCAGCGTGTGGGCGCCCAGGCTCACCTGCAGGCCGTGCAGGTGACCCGGGAGAGTGCTGGACGCGGCGCCTCCTCGCCCCGTTCCTGTCACCCTGTCTTGCTTTGCGTCCCTCCTGTCCCGGGGCTGCCCGCTGTCTTTGGTCTCATCCTGAAGCTTCAAGAGCGCTCAGTGAATTCTGTGCCCCCTTGTTTTCTGAATTTAGCCTCCTTTATAGCATCCTTCCCTCCCAAAACACACCCACTTTGTGATGCTCAGAACTGCTTCTTAAAAATTCCGTTATCCGTTCATGTGTGTAACTACAGAGATAACAGGCTTTGGCGGCTCCGCGATACCGAAATCCGCCGTCACGATCGGATGTAGGACAGCGTCGCCGTCCCTCCTGGCTGGGTCTTCGGTTTGGCAGCGCCAGGCGGGAGCCCCTGCCCACACCCAGTGGAGGCCCCCCTTCCTTCAGGGGCACCCCGACCTCAGCCAGTGTGTCCCCAAGGTCCTGTGTCTGCCATGCGGCCCCATCCCAGCCCCACCCATGTTCCAGGCCTCGCTGACCACGCAGGTTTCAGTTCTGTGGCGCCCACACTCGTCTCCTTCAGTGACACCTCATTGTGTTTGTCTCAAGTCACCTCCTTAGAGGGCCCCCGTTCACCCCCCAAGCACCTCTCGGTGATGGCCCCCAGGCCAGCTCCATGGGCTCTCGCTCCAGCCCCTCCTGGTTTTCCCAGGGCCCCCATCAGAATCGGTCAGTGTCCTTTTAACTCCTGGACCGCTGCGGTGCGTCTCCGTGGAGGGCAGGGCGCCCCCCGCCCTGGTGGGCAGCAGGCACGCATCACAGATGTGTGGACTCTGACGGCTGGCTGTGGAGATTGGCCACGAGTGAGGCCACCACTGCTCCGCTCTGCGAGAAATTGGACGAGACCACCGTGAGTCCATTCATTCCCGGGAAGATCAGGAAAGTGGTCCTTAGGTGATGCTGGATGATTGCCTTTAATTAGAGCTGATTTCCCCTCCTAATTGCAGTGTGTGTGGCTAAGGTTAGAACTAGTTGTGAATTCTGCATGCACGCTCTGTCTCATGGGGAGGGTCGAAGCTGGAAGATGATGGAGGGGCTGCAGGAGGCGGCCCCGAGTCCCCTGTGAAAGTGAAGACTGTTTGGGCCTTTGTCTTGTCTGTGCTGCAAAAACGCCAGATCTGTGTAAGTGAAAGTTGGGATTTCTAACAACTGGATGTGTCTCCCAATACGTACACTGAAGCTGTAGTATCTACTTGGGAAGCTTAAACCTTACCGTGAAAAGAAGGGAGATGGTAAGTGGATGAGGGCTTTTGCCCTGTGGTTTTTGTCAAGTGTTGATTTTAAATAAACAAACCAGAAGACCGCCTTCCTCTTCAATATTACCATCATCCTCTATTCTGATTAGTCTGCTGTCAACTGGACGTTAAGCTCGGAGTGTGTTAATGCATCAGAGAGCCTCTGGAGCAGCAGTGTCGTGGTGAAAATGACCTGGGCGTTGGCCGTGAGCCTGTTGGGTTTTGAGGAGACAGTGAGGCTGTGTTTGAAGGTACTTAGCACAGTGTCTGCTACACAGCAGGGGTCTTAATGCTGACTCCTCCTCCTCGGGCTCACGGGGAGCCCACACCTTTGTATGCTCCGTCCCCACTGTGGAAAAGTGAGTTGGGAGTGGAGATTGGCCAGATCAGGTCTAGGAAACATCCTTCTGTCTCCTCATTGAGAACCTGTCACTTATACCCCCTAGTTTCATGGTCAATGAACGATGAAGTTAAAAGAAGTCCTTAGGTGAGAAAGGACATTTTACTCTATTAATCAAACAGTGATAGTTCTTTGGTTATTGCTAATTGAAGGTTTTCGGGAGCTTTATGGGATGAGACCCTAACTCATCATGTGCTTACAGCTCAAGGGAGGGGTGGGAAGTGGCTGCTAGAAGTTTCTAGAAATCAATGGGAAGACAGTGAGAGCAAGCATTTGTCTTTCTTAAAAAAGAGAAAAATGTATTTTCTCCACTTTCTTTCATGTCGGGCAAAAATTGGTACAACTCTCTGCCAGTGATGGCCAAGTGTGTCATATAGCGTTTGCAAATGGGTATTTTTACAATATGAAAACTTTTTGGAAAGTTTCGTATGTAGATTATCTAGAAAGATAGAGGCTCATGAGACCCTATCTAGTTAAGAATATTTTTGACATAAAAGATCTTTTACAATAGACAGGTTCTGAGAAATCAAAGAGTTGGTTAACTCTTTGTGTGTGGACACATCCATGAATGAGCTCAAGCCTCTTGGCTTCAGGACCTATCCTTTTTCCTCCCATGATCACAGTTTCATTTCAGACACAACAAAAAAGCTTGCATTTTCTCTGTTTGGAAGAATGTTAGAGTCTAATAGAAATTTTACATTTGTGGGGATTATTTTTCCATCGAAAATCTCTTCAAGATACATATTTTTTAACCCTGTTGATCAGAATCCTGCTCATCTACTGCAATTTTATTCACTGCTGGAGATGAGCTAACTAGGATGATTACTGATTATACAGTTCTTGAATTTAGATGAACGCTGTTGAAGTCACTCTGTGATGTCGAATCTCATTTGTTTTGAATGTTGCCATAAATTGGGCTTGCATGTGATATGTGGGACAAGCCAACCCTTTCTCTGAGCAGAGGAGGATGCTGGTCAGAAGGTCACCACTCAGCCAACCGGCCTCGTCTGATGTATCTTTGTTGATACTCAAAAACAACGGAAGGAATCAACTAGCAACTTATTTCCTGTGTGTATAGATTAAAAAAAATTCTCAAAACAATTCATTGTTTCCGAGCTAATATTAATGTTCAATGGGAAAAATGTTTAGCAAATAATTTGCCAAAGAGGGAAAAAAAGAAAATGTAATCCTTAGATTTTAACTTCAAATTACCACCTGATTAAATACGTTGGATAGATAGAAAATAAAATACAGCATCCCATTCTAAAGCCCCCATTTGGGGGCTTTAATGACACTTTAGTATTAAAGGGATATTTTGAAAGCCCCTTCCATACAGGATGGCAGCTTCTCTAAGAGGTATCTAATGAAACTTTCCCTAATAAGGAATGCTAATTTTGATATTTTTAGCATTTATAATAATTTTGACTGTCTAAATTGGCCACTTCTGAATTTACAAGAGACAAAGTGCTCTAATTGTTTTCATTATTCATGTAGATTTGCTGTATAAACTCAAGTTGGAAGACTCATATTTTTGCTTTTAGAGCCTGAACTCTAGCGACATAATTAGAAGACTCAGTACATAGATGGTGTTTATAGTTCAGATGTAGAAATAATTATATCCCTTTTCCTTCCTAAGAACTGCTGCATTTTGATTAAAAAAAGATCAAGGATTTCCATTTTAAAAATGGGAAACTATAATTCAGAGTTGCATTTGAAGTGCAAACTACTGTTTAACGAGCAGACGTAACAATAATACACCCAAATTCATGAAAGTCTGCTTCGGCAGCAGAAGAACATTTAGTGTACAAAACATATGGCATATCCATTTCTACTCTGCTGGCCTCTGAGTTGCATGCTAGTCCTGTATCTCCAGTGAAATCAGGGTTCTGATCCCACATTGTATCATTTTGTAATGGTTTCATTATTGTGAAATCAGTTTAAGCAACATGTATATATCATGTCAATATTTTTGTGTTTGTAATGTTCTGAAGGCAGAGGACAAAAATAATATAGAATATAAAAATAATAATAGGTGTTTTGGTTTATTCCTGTTGTACTGGAGAAGTCACACAACTAGGACTATCGGACATTGTTCACTGCTGTATGTGTTACTTTATAGATGTTTCTCCTACTTCACATTCTGGGATTTAAACTTGATTGTTGAAGTATTCATTTCATTGTCTGCCAAAGTACAATAAATCATGCCTTAACTCATTTTTACCATTTCAATATAGGTCTAAGAACATTCATAACATAGATTTGTCTACTATATTGTATCTGTTTAAATTCAAGTCATATTTGCTTTTTATACAGTGGATTTCTTCCAGTGTTTCCCGCCGTGATCCTAACAGTGCAGCCATATATATTTCTGATCTGGTTGATAGTGACATTTGCTAATGTCTGGAACAGAGAAAATGATACTCAGTGTCTGCTGGTATATTACATCACAATATGAGAGACACTTTCAAATTGTGAGACACTGATCAAGAAAATTTTAAAGCTTCTTTTGATCCCTGTTGTCATAAGCAAGGACATGTCTTGTGTCAGATTGTATTTGTGTGCTTAAAGTTCTCTGCTTGTTCAGAAGCAAGGCAAGAATCACTCATTTTCAACATTGTATTGGTGGCTCTAGAATTGCAATAAGACAAGAGAAAGAAATAAAAGACATAAGAACTGGAAAGGAAATCAAATGATCTTTGTTCACAGATGACATGATTATCTCTGTAGGAAATTCAAAAGAAAAAGGCAAAACAAAAACAAAACTCCTGGAACTAATAAGCAGTTATAAATGGTTGGTGAAATACATAGTTAATATGCAAAAGTCAGTTGCTCTCTTATATATCAGCAATAGATAATTGGAAATTGAAATTACCAACCTAACACCACTTTTCTTAGCATCAAAAAGTGAAATACTTAGGTGTAAATAAAAGAAAATAGATGTAAGTTCTTCATGAGGGAAGCTGCAAAACTGATCTAAACCAGATCAAAGATCTGAGTAAGTGGACGGGGAGTCCGCGCGCGTCAGTAGGAAGACCCGGCATTGCTAACATGCTGGTTTCCCCCAACTTGACCTAGAAGGGCAACACAACCCCAATACAAATCCAAGTTACTCTAGATATGGTCAAATTGATTATGATGTCTATGTGGCTGGCAGAAGATCCTGACTAGGCCACAAAATGCTGAAAAAGAACAAAGTTGGAGGAGTGGACCTCTCAGGCCCGGATTAGAAAGCTGCAGGACTCCAGGAATCAAGACAGTGTGGGTCTTGGGGGAAGAGCACGAGCAAACAGGTAAGTGGAACAGAACCCAGAACCCAGAAATAGGCCAACACGACTATAGTCCATGATGTTTGATAAAGGAACAAAAGCCGTTCGATGGAAAAAGGATCATCTTTTAAGCAAATGGTGCTGGAGCAGGAAGGCCGCATGCAGCTTAGAAGAGTCTAGACATAGGCATTTCACGAATAACTCAAAATGGATCATAAATCTAAGTATAAAGTCATACAACATGGAAAAGATAGAATAGGAGAAATTCTAGATAACCTTGGGTCTGGTTATGATTGTTCAGCTACAAAAGAAAGCACAGCTCAAGAAAGAAACCATTGATTGACTGGTCTTCAGTAAAATACACGTCTTATGTTCTGTGCAAGACACTGTTAAGAGAGTGAGAGCCACAGACAGAAAACACTGCCAGAGATGCGTCGATGAAGAACTGTCAATCAGAATGTTCAAAGAACTCCTAAAACTCCTGAAAGGGAAACAAGTAACTCCACTTTACAAATGAATCAAATAACTGAACAGACACCTCACCCAAGAAGATACTGAAATGGCAAAAAAGAAAACCCATGAGAAGCAGTGGATGTCTTATGTCCTAAGGGAAGTTCCAGTTAAAAAGTGAGATTCCATGTTCATCTAGAAAGGGGCTCAAACCTGGATCACACTCACACCAAACACGGGGGGCCAGGAAGCAGCAGCAACACCCATCCATGGCCGCTGGGAATACAAGATGGCGCAGCTGCTCTGCAAGAGAGTTTGACAGCTTTTTGGAAACCTAATCATGGCTTCATCCTATGATTCAGGAATCTTGCTCCTTGGTATTTACCCAGCTGAGTTGAAAATGTGTAAGTCTCCTGATGTTGACATGAGTATTTATAGACGCTTCACTCATAATTGCAAAACTGGAAGGCGGTACAATAGTTGACTGGACGAACAGGCTGCAGCAGTACATTGATGCAAGGAATGATATTCAAACCATGACAAGACAAAAAAGAACCTCGGACACATGTTGTTAAGTGAAAGACACTCATCTGAAAAGGTTACATAGTTTAAGATGCAGTGACAGGACTTTCCCGGAAAGGCAAAACCACAGACTTCGAAAGTGCCAGTGTCTGTCAGGGATTAGGGGAGAGGGAGGGATTTAGGGGAGTGAAACTGTTCTGTCCCTGCTACAGTCGTGACGTTATTCCGTGCATACATTCATGCAGCATCTCGAGTTTCTCATTGCATAGCTTCCTGAACGGCAATGAGTGAAGAGGATGTGAGTCTCGGTTCATCCACTTTAAAGAACGAGCTTGCTAATGCAAGGTGTTAAAATTGGAAAGCAGTGCGTTGGGATCGAAAAATAGAAGTACTATGGAAACTCAGTATTTTGCTTAATTTTTTGGAACCTAAAAATTCTCTAAAAATGAAGTCTATTATTGTTGTTTTAAAGAGATTGTTATATTTAAAAAGTTGCATTATTATGTCTTATAATTACTGTGTGTACATTTAGGGACATGAAACTAACCCTGCTGTCTAACAGAATCACCTTCTCTTCTTAACCAGCCAGAATTTATACGTACATGCTAGAGAAGTCCAGACTTATTTCACAGCCTCTCGGCCAGAGCAATTTTCTCGTTTTCTACCTGTTGATGGACGGATTATCTGCTGAGGAAAAGCATGAACTTCACCTCACTGATGTGCATGCCCATCGGTAAGTGGCTATTTTCCATCTCCTCGTTCTGCCTTCAGATCGGGCCTTGTTGCACTCATATTTTCTCCTCATTTTTAAGAGAAGAAATAGTGACTCAGAGAATCATCAGATATGTTTGGGTTAGAATCATGCGTTTAACAGGATTAAACAATGTTTTGAAGATGTGTGTGTGTGTGTGAGCGTATACTAACTTTATTCTTGGTTTCCAGATCAGAATGAAAAAGCTGATATAAACTTCTGTTCCTTTGGACATAACATTAGTTCTGCATTTCTAGTCACTGACAGTCTTTTTAAACAATGGGAACTATTATTTGGGCAGTAATTTTTACTCATTAGTGACAGGTGAGTGTACACAGTGACTTCTGAAGCCCAGCTCCGTGGACGGAGGGGCTGAGCCTTGATTAGAGGGACACAGTGCTCATAGGTGATGGGGGAGAGAAGGGCCTCATCACCACAGGGGTTCTTGTCCACCAACTGCCCGATCCTCCGCGTCTCCCCAGAGGGCTGTTCCAGGTGTGGAGCAGGAATAAGGAGCATATACCCCATTCAGGGGAGAAGCAGGTGGGAGAAGGAAGGGCGAGGAACCTGCTGCTGATCCAGCTCACCGGTGACTTCCTGGCGGGGGTGAGACTCCGATAGGGATTTGTCACCAAACTTGGGTTCAGCTGCCCGAGTCAATGATCAAGGAGCTGACTGTTGGTGGAGAGGAAATGGTTTAATGAAAGTACCGGTGACCCAAGGAGATAGTGGAGCCCCGTCTCAAAGACCCCGCCAAGTCCCGCAGGCCGGCTGGGGGGCTGTGCGGGGCAGGGAAGCGGAGTTAGTCCCTCAGCTGGGTCTGTCCTGGAGCTGTCCTGGGCCATTGCCTCTGGGGACCTTGGTGGGTCATTGTCTTGAGGCTGGAGGCTGGTGGATTAGCCATCGCTCTGGAGGTCGGTTGTGCTGCCATCTTGGTTCACTGGCACTTGAACTAACCTTCACTTATTTGGGAAAAGAGTTTTGAAAGTCTGTGTAAGCAGAGTGGGTCTGTTTTATTAACCCTTAGGTGCTGGGTGAGAGGTGTCTTGGCTACTTGTTACCATAAGAGGTTTACTTCGGATACAGATTTGTAGGTGATTGGGTGCTGGTTATCAGATTCAAGAAGACATGTCCATTTTCACAGTCTTGTGAGAACCTCGGGAGGAAGCTGGCCTGAGACGCAGCAGTGCCAGCTGGGGAGCTGACAGTGGGGAAGCCCTGGGACGATGACGTGGAGGCGTCCGTGGCCTGGAGAGGGGGCTTTTCTTGGGGACAGGAAGTCACACCGGGGACACCCGTCTCTGCGGTGGCTATCCTGGGACGTGACCGAGGGGCTGAGGGAGGCACACAAGCGGCGTCTCCTAACCTGCCGTTGCGTCGTCAAGCGCGCGGACTCGCTTTCTGTGAAAATGCTGCATGGAGGCTCAGCTGGCGTTTGTCCCGCTGCCCAGGACAGCAGCGGTGCAGAGGCTAAGAGGCCCTCCTCAGACCCTCGTGTAAGTGAAGCGTCATTTGGGGGTCGATTGTCCCCCAAGCAACAAAATAAGAAGTGCTGTTATCGAAACAGGGTAATGAAGGCAAAAGTGATTTTTAAACAGAAACTGTGAGCTCTCCGGGAATTAGAAATGTCCCTGTCACGTCTCCCCGCCCCATTCCAGGCAGCAAGGGAGTCACCCCAGAGCCCAGAGCCGCGGGGACGCGTGCGTTGATGTCAGCACGGCAGACACAGCAGCGGCATCGGAGGAGGGATCGTGGCCTGGCGTCGGCGCGGCGTTTCCTACGTCCACGATCTGAGTCAGGACGCCTTGTCCCTTGGAGGGACAGGTTGGGAGCCTTGAGTTAGGTTTGCAGGGCTTTGAGGACTAAAAGACTTTTGGATTTCTTTTTTTAAAGTATTACTTTCATTTCTTACAAGAAAAAAAGTGAAAAACTAGAACGGGTCATTTGTTTAGAGGGCGTGTGTGTGTGTGTGCCTGTTGCATATATGTACGTGTGCATGTGAATGTGTATGTATGTGTGTGTCTGAGCACGCACATATGTGCTTGGCATTGTGGACTGAGAGACACTGAAGAATAACAGGCAGAAATCGAATCTACCTTTCAAAGATGCACAGACGTGTGGGTCTGGTTTGGGCCACTCTTTGAAGTGCATGCGTGTGGGGGAGAGGAGGGCATTGCTTTGTTGAGCGGCCCTGCTGACAGTCCTCTCTCTTTGCAAAAGAGTTTGGAATCACTTAGACTCTTTAGAAAGTCAAACAGTCAGGGGTTGCTTTGTGACTGACTCCAACAGGAAAGAGCTCAGCAAAATGAATAATTCAATCCCCTCGAACAAAGATGTGATTTTATTCAAGTGTCTCAGAAATGCCTAATGGCACAAAACGACAACCAGTCGCCGTAAAACACACAGCTCCCCTCCAGATGCAGCTCCCAGGCAGAACATTCGTCCGACGGGAATTCCACAGGCAAGCACGCAAGCGGAGTGAAACAAGCTGTGTCTCAAGTTCAAGTGCAGGAGCAGCCAGGGCACTTCGGGGGGTGTGTTATGTGGGTCTTGTAACAGAATATTGGTGAATCTTCTCACTTCTATCATGCTGGTAAGCTGAGTGTGAAACGCGAGCTTGTGTTGAGGTCTGATCTCTGTCCGCAGACTCAGCACCGTAATTCTGGGATGCGGTCGGCTTGTGTGCGGTCAGCAGCAGGAATCCAGACTTGTCGGCTTTCTAACCCGCCAGTTCAAGGTCCCTTTGCATTTCCTTCTTAAAGTCAGAACTCAGATAGAGGCGCTCACTGTACGTGTGTGTATATGATAGGAAATGCTGTCACTAAGGGCGCCAGGCTGAGTGTCACATCTCATCTGATTTTTCTCAAAAAAGATAGTATATAACTACTAAACAGAAGCAGCCCTCACACCACCCTCAGAATAGCCCTTTGCTCATTCGGGCTCAGCCTGCGAGGCAGCTTGGTAGTGAGATCTTCACGAAGGAGGCGGATGTCAAAGCAAAGGCCACCGATTCTTCAAATCTGCCTCCTTCAAGTGCACTGTTTTTCTTCTTTCTCAGTAACAGCCTGCCTGGAGCAGCAGCCAGGACGGAGGACGCCCTCCCCGCTAATTCTCCCACGTTCCTGCATCCTTAGAGCTGCAGGGAGCAGAAAGCACTGCCTTTCTATCTCAAACTGCAAACTTTCTTCTTGTTCTAAACTTTGACTCTGTTTTTGAAACTAGAAATTTCAGTCTCCCATGAACATTCATGGAGGTTGGTTCAGCATGAAATGCACCTGAAAACACCTTCTTATTTGTAAAGTCGAAGTGGCATTGGAACAGATTGCAGTCTCACCTATTTAAGTTACAGATGGAGGCGCTTTGGCGCAAGAACCTCTTGCACCAGTTGTTCACACAGCACCGAGGCCCAGTCTGCGGTTCAGGATGTTCCGGTGGAGACGAGGAGAGCTGGGGACCTGGGCTTGAGACACACGACTGATGGCTGCAAAGAAAAGCCACGCCGTCTAACACGCAGCACTTGGAACTGTGTGGAGGTGGCCACACGGTGGCGCTGCTTCCTCAGCGGAAAGAAAGCTCAGTGCTGAGGGTTTCTTTTTTATTTATGATTCTTCCTGTGATTTATTGGATATTTTTCTCCCTGGGCTGCTTGTTTTTAAAGTTCTCTTCAAAAATGTATTGCATGTGATATTACATCATATCTAGGGAACAAATGTGCTTCATGCTTGTGGGGGCTGAAAGATGTGATAACCGTTAGACCGGTCACTCGGGGCTCGTCTTCAGCCCCCTTTCAACAGCCGGAGTCCCCAGCAGGGGCGTCCAGCACCCGAGGATGTTATTCCTGACCTCCCTTCACCTTGATGCGTGATGGAAATGAGGGTGAGACTGCAGGAAAACATGTCAGGGAGGTCGGACTTTGAGTGATGAGATGAAAGCTGCAGGGATTTGACTCAGCGAGCGTGTGACCCATGTCTGACCCCGCGTGCTCGGGAGAGGAGACTGAGTCACCGCGGAGCTGGACTCGCGATCGCTGCCGTGGAAGACACCTGTCACCCGACCGCGGCCGGGAGCCCTGGGCGCGCTGGGCTGGTGCGCTGGCTTCACCATGCCGCCTGCACTTGGTGCGGAGGCCTCGCGCAGATTTTAAGAGGAAGGGTGACCTGAACTGTGACTTGGAGGTTTGTCTTCTTCGTGTAGCGATATGAGAATGTCTTCACTCGGCCACACGTTTCAGGCGAGCAGAGCTCCCGAGAAGGAGGTTCGGGATGGGAGGCACTGTCATCACACTCGTGAATGTGCCGGGCGGTAGCGGCCATCTGTGAGGAGCACGGATGACAGGCCCGTCTCGCTCCTCTCGCCGGCCCGCTGAGTCCCCCGTCTCTGAGCGGAGGGTGGAGGGCCATCCGCACTGGGCAGCCCAGGACCTGCGGGTGAAGACAGAGGTCACCGGGAGGCGCCTCCACCGGGGGTCCTGCTGGCACCACCTTCGCCTGCAGTCTCAGCAGCTCCCCCGCAAGCCCCAGCCCCTGCCCCGCAGCCCTGCGTCAAGGAGATTTTATGGAAAATCGAAGGGAACATGGACATTCAGACTGACGTGTGCCTGCGTTTCCAGGTGGTTAAGCAGAACTTACCTAGGCGTTTGCGAGTCGGGCCCCTCTACCGAGCTAACCCCCGATTCTGGGCCTTTTCGTCATCGAGCAGCCTCTCAGAAGATAGACACTCAGCACTCATGTGACTGACTGCAGGCGTGAAAGCAGGGAAGGCGGAGGAGGGCCAGTGGCCTCTGAATGACAGGCCACTGCCTGGGGGACTCAGAGCAGGCTCCCTGCTCGCCTCCCTTCTGAAGCCTGCGCCCGCCCGACCCACCCGTGGCCAGGGAGCTCCCAATCGCCGTCGGTTCACCCTCCTGGCCCTGCTGGGCAGCGGGCAGTGGCGAGGTCCAGGCCCGTCTGTGCCAGAGGCTCTGCACGACGGCCGTGCTCGACGACACTGAGGTCGTGAGCGTCGTACATGGAGGCACCTGTTTGCAAACCCCGCTGTGCTCGGCCACAGGCTTCCTGTGACCACCTGCAGCTGCTGGTGGCTGAGAACCGGCCTGCACGCCCGAGACACAAGAAAGGAGGAGATGGAGGAGCACACACAGGCGAGGACGCGGACCGTGCCTGCCAGCGGAACTAGACCGGGCTCCCAAGGCGCCTGGCCCATGTCTGTCTCCCCGTGTCTGTCTCTGTCTCTCCCATGTTTCTGTTTCTGTCTCTGTCTCGGCATCTGTCTGTCTGTCCTGGTCCCACACAAGAGCCTGCCCCGCACATGCTCCTGTTTTGTTCTGAAGGTGTTTTCTGACCCGGAGAGGAACATGCTGATGGGAAGCACAGCTCTCCTCTCACAGAGGCTTAGAGGCAGCGCCCTGGGAGGCGTGTGGCCCGCAGACCCCCCATGACAGGACAGGACCCTCATAGTGCGCTTGATTTCACCAGGCCGACCAACGAGTTTCTAATGCATTTCCATGGGATTTCTCTTTCCAAAACATGCCTGCGGGATTAAAAGTGAAAAGACTGCTCCGGCCACCGATCCACAGTACTGCCCAGCAGCGCTGGAGGAGAGTTCTGTGGTTGGTGGTGCCCACAAATCCAGATGGGTATCAGCGGTGTTTCGTGGTGGGCGTGATCGCGTCCCGTGGGGCCTGCGAGGCTCCTGACACCGATCCTGTACCAGGACGGAGCTCCTCCCAGAGGCGACTGCGTCTGCTCTTGACGGTCACAGGGGCCATCGACCTCCCCGCGTTGCAGCCGGGGGCCAAGAGCAGTGGCTGCTTGGTTTAGCATGGAGGTAACGTTTTCACTCTAATTCTTTCAATTCTCCGTGGTTGGTAGCAATCGTTTTGAAACTATTCCATCTAGTCAGTGAATTTGCATCATGGAAAGAAAATCAGATGCTAAGACCCACGTCGTAGCTCTGCTCCAAACTCAGGACCCTGAGAGCATCGCTGGAATTCTGAGGGCGCGTCACACACCTGCATAGACACGCACACAAACCAAGGAGAAACCATCTCTGGAGACGGCGTTAAGGGCTGTTCGGCGTGGGTTGAGTGCCCGACGCTGGTTCAGTTATCACGTGGACGGTCTCAGTTCATTCTTCTAGCAGCTCTTGGGAGGAGATGCTGGCATCCTGCTTATGGGTGGGGACACAGCCCTGCAGGACAGTGACTGCCCAGGACCACTCAAGAAGGAGAGCCCTGTGCTCCAGACCCCGACCTCAGGCAGACGCATGGCGGTCCAGGGGCCACGCGGGCTCAGGAAGGGCGCTGCGTGACACTGCCCTGCAAGGGGGTTTCTAGAACTTTCTGTCTTCCCACGCCTGCCTTGTTAGAGGTGCTCGTTGCAACCTTCCCTTCTCTGCTCAGTGTCACCTGTGACTCATCCAAAGAGGCGCCGTGTGCTGGCTTCTCATGGTCCCCCCTCTCCCCAGCTCACAGGACTGCCCAAGATGGCAAAGAAAGGACACTAGGACGAAATCCTGGGACCGTCCAGCAAAGAAATGACCCACACTGGGTCTTCCTGGATGCTCTGAGGCTGAGGTCATGCCATTTACTTCGCTGGTGGTCCACCAGGGAACGCCTTGCAGGGCTGTGAATGCCGGTGCCTCATTAGGTGATTATGTCATGTGTTAATGAGAGCTCATCACTGTCTGCATCCATGTTCTCTGAATACCGTGGTTTTTACTGGACTCCCCGGGTCTGACTAGGAGCCCATGTAGAAACACAGGATTCCTGTATTTGAGTGAGTCATGTTGATGGATGTCGACAGATAAGAATAAGTTACGAGGAACAGGAACTGAGCACGAAAGTTATGGCGAGGAAGAATGGAGCCGTTTGCCGGGCAGAAGGCACGCATGTGGCGGGAGCTGCAGATTTAACACTAATCTGAGGCACCAGACATCCAGGACCGTGACGCAGGAATGCACAGCTCGAGGGTGGTGCATAAAATAGGAGCGAAGATCTACAGTTGAGAACTTCCTATCAACATCTATAGCTTTCCTACCAATACCTTCTTTCTGCCATTTATAGTTGACTTGTCTGAAAAATGGTTCCTGTCTTACAGTGTAATAAATTCCCAAATTCAGGAATTGCACAGGGTCTGTTTTCTATCCAAAGTATCATCAACTTAGACATGAAACCGAAGTAAAGACACATCCTCCCTAGAAACCATAAACTGGTCCCTGGTCATAGAAACAGAGTGAGTACCTGCAGAGGCCGTGACACTAAGGACACAAGAAACTTCGGTACAAGACGGGAATTGACTCCAAAAGAAAGGAGACTTCTAGTCAGAAGAGAAGCCATAGAAGGAAGAAGACTTTCCATCCAGAGAGCTGCCACACCCAGGAGTTCCTGAGCATGGCCTTCAGGCCTTCAAAGAGCAGAGAAGTGTCCAGACCGCCGCAGAAACTAACGAGCGACGAGAAGCCTTTGTTTCTGAGCAGGCTCTGCCTGCAGACGAGAGGCCTCAGAGTCTGACAAATTATGAAAAGATGATCTTCGCACAAGAAATCAGGGAAAGGCAGATCGAAGAGCAGCTACCATTTGACCAGGAAAATGTGCAATGTTGTAAAATTGAGCAACATGAAGGCAGGAGCCAGGCCCTCCACACGCGTGATGGGAATTTAGGTGAACACAGCCAGTTTGAAGACCAATGTGGTGATGTTGGTGACGTGGGACAGGTAACATCTCCCTAGGACAAAAGCTCCCCCTGGGGCACTCTTGGCATTATCTGGAAACTGGATGTCACCCTGGGGCATTTTCCAACTCCAAATATCAGCACCACCAAAGTCAGAGACGCCGCACGGTCTTCAGTGGCACCTTTTTCAATGTGCAGATAAGGTGGAAAGAAAGCTATTCGTAAAGCAGACTGCGGTCCTGCCTGCCTGTCCCTGCAGCGGAGACAGACGTATCTCACTGCGCCAAGGCTGGGTCTTCGCGAGTTGAGGTTGCCACAGCAAAGCAGTTTGCTGACTGACGCATCTAAGATAAATAAGAAGATTTAGACCATTTTAAGTACACAACGCAGTACCTCTTTTACAGGTGCACACACGTACCACTTAAACTTTGAAATTAACTGAAGTGTCAGAGATTATAATTAGTTCATCTGATAAGTAGGAAAACTTTAGTGATGAGGATGTAAACTTTATCTGTGTAACTAATTGGAAAAAGCAAATATCTGAAGTCACGTTCCACCTGTGCTATTTTTTTGACATTATTGGAGAATGATTGGTTTTCTCTGGGTCATCTTTTAAAGCTGTTAAAATGTGTCTGAATGTCGACCTTTTTAAAAGTTAAAAACCCAGCCTGTCAGCGCAACCAGCACAGAACAAGGCAGACGAGCAAAGTCAAGTTACCGGATTTGAGAACATGGAAGCTGAACAAAACATTAGCAAACAGAATCTAGCAGTCCCTTAAAGATACTCAATGATCGATATTAGAAAATGCAGTTGTTGCTATGCACCACATCCCCAAGTAGAAAGAGAAAAATCAATTGGCTATTTCGAAAAGTGCCAAAAAAGATGATAAACATCAACTCCTAAATATGTTTTAAATTAAAAGTTAAATGTCTTTTGTAAGAAAAAATCAACCTTAAGTCGTCTGTAGACAGAACTCATTGTGAAATGGATCCAGGCCCATCTAAGCACTGATTCTAGTGTCATCACTGTGATATGAGAAAACTAAAAGATTAAACACTTAAGAAACATAAGGCACAATTATCATTATTTGCAAATGATAGGCTTGTTCACCTAGAAACACCCAGTCCCTCAAGGTCCAAGAATAAGGTTTCCGTAGAGTTTTGAACAATCACAGGCACACCAGCCATAACCACTTGGCCAAAGTCGAAATGGAAATAGTTCTTTCAAAGATGCAGCAAACGAATAAAGCAGCTGCGAGTGGCCCAGAGTGAGGCGTCCGTCCACGCGCTGCCGGCACGAGACGGAGGGTGTGACGCCCAGGCGCCAGCTGGTGCTCACAGGTGCTCTGCACACATCTGCTCTCACACACGTCCCAGCCGCCGCCTTCCTTTCCAGAACGTTCTGACAGCGCTCTCGGGAGGGAAGGCATTCCACAGTGTTACCTCTAAGGCATCCTTCTGTCTGCAGGTGGGTCGTCCGTATTTCTGTCTCTTCTTCTCCAAGCCAGTCTCCGCCAAGTCCCCAGGCCCTCTCTGCTGTGGGGGACAGGGCAGCCTAGTCCGTGGGGAAGGAATGAGCGTGTCCGCAGACCCCGTGTCCGCGTGTTCTCACCGCGGCCGTGTCGCGGGGCCCCCCAGAGTTCCCGCAGCCCCTGCCAGCTGGTGTGTGAACCCGGGTGGTCGGGGGACGCTGTGTGAGTCTGTCCCCGGCCTGGGAGGGGCGTGTCCGGCGGCTGTCATGGTGCTGGGGCCACAGCCCCGGCCGGTGTCAGGTTGTGCATTTACAGACCGGCTCCAAGGACGTGTCCGCTTCAGCCCTACAGCCGCGTGAGGTCTGGCCGCGGGAGGGCCCTGCGGATGGCCCGCTGCCCGGTGTCTCTGAGCAGACACGCTGTAGGCTCTTCCCACGGGGTGGCTGCCGCCTCATGCTCGAGCGTCCCGCGACCTCTCGGCTGCAGCGTGTCCTCTGTCCCATGGGCCTCCGGCCCCGGGTGAGCAGGACCAGCCGAGTGCGGGAACCTGAGGTCCAGGTCTCAGTGTCCTGGGTGGCCCAGGGGCTCCTCCCAGGAAGTGCCGCTGTGTCCCTGGGGGCCATGTTTCCCGCTGCCTGGCCCCCCAGTCCAGCTAAGCGGGTGTTCTTCCCGGATAATGTGCACAGATGATGTTTGCAAAGGGCAGGTGTGCTCTTCCTCTTCTCCATGAGGCCACTTAAGTCTGTGAGGTATCCATGTCTGTCAATGACCCATCGATCTATCTGTCCATCCATCTATCATTTATCATGTATCTCTCGTCTATGTATTTATCCATCCATTTGTCTACCTGTCCATTATCATCTATCACTTATCATCTATCACTTACCTACCATTTAGCTATCATCTCACCATCCATCCATCTATCTATTCATCTGTCATCTATCTATTCATCTCTTTATCCAGCTATCATTTATCTGTCATTACTCTATATTTAACTATCATTTATCTACCTACTTATCTTCTACCTTATATCCATCATCTATCAACTATCATCAGTCTATCATCAGTGTATCATACATCATTCTGTAGATTTATCATCTCTCTGTCATCTGTGGATCTGTCATCTGTCATCTGTCTCTCACTATCTTCCTAATGAGCAGGTTGACCTCTGCACGCATGTGCGTGTGACTCTGTGCCCAGCAGGAAATAGACGTCACTAAATATGATTGCAGTTAGATATTCTGATAAACTCTAAATGCTTTCATGATTCTTTGGGGAATATTGGCAGAGTGTGTTCACCCAGCTCTCTTCCATCTGAACAAGGCGCTCAAACATCCAGACATCAGCATCAACAGAAGGTGCTGGGTGGTGCTAAACAGCGATGTCATGCTGTTGTTGATCACTTTGGGGTCTGTGGGTCATCAGGAGTCACGTGGCATCACTGTGTGTGTGTGTGTGTGTGTGTGTGTGTGTCCAGATACAAATCAGCGTGTCCTAGGCATGTGGCAACATCCCCACTTCAGTATTTCATGGAAAACAGACGTTGCAATGGCTGATTTCATTTCCCCGTTGTCTCTTCTGTCACAACGTCAGCTGGTGAAATGACACGCGTTGTGCCTGCAAACCTTCACTGTAAAATCGCTGCTCGATGATAAATTTAGAAAAGTGATTCCAAAGCAAAAAGGGGCCTAAATTCTGAGGACATTGAGGACACTGACATGTGACGGAGGAGCTGAGACTCTGACCGGATGAGCAGCTCTTCACAGGTGTCCCCTAAGAGTGAGTAGGCTCAGGCTTTTGGACCTGTGCTGCAGGGGAGAAACTTCTGCTAATTTCCAAAAGGCTCTTTGATTTAGGTGACAGGGCCGCCCTCGAGTCTGTGTGGGCTCAGACTGGACGCCCTCGTGCTCACAGCTCCAGGGCGAACAGGCTGGGACGAGGATCTGTGCTGGTGGTGTCCAGAGAGGTCAGCCTGTGCAAGAAAGAAGCTGAGGGAGGAGGTCACCTGCAGAGAGGCTGACGGGACACTGCAGAGTCCCTGCTCCCAGTCTCTCTCGGGGATGCACAGGGACCCTGCCAGCAGAGCCGGGGACACCGTGGGGAAGTGAGCCTGGAGGGTGCGGGAGGAGCCAGAAATGGACGTGCCTGCTTAGGGCCCCTTTAGTTTTCTTCCAGAATGCTTCCCAGACTTGATTTCCGTGTGAGAAATGCCCTTTGTTTTTAGCATTCTGATGCAAAACTCACTGCAGCAAAGAAGGTTCAAATTAATTCAAAGGAGCATGTCCGGTTTTACTGCCTTGGGTCCTGCCAACACATTCTTCTCTTTGCCTCCAAGCACATTAATTTTGTTTAATTAACTTGGAATTTTCCTAAATATCTTGAAGTCAATTTAATTATGCATATGTACAATAATCTATTTTGTGGATTAGTTGGCATAAATGCACCGTGTTTTGAGTTTGAAATAGACTCAATTTTATACTCTGGAGGACTCCTGGGAAGGCCAATGCGTCTGCATTTCATGGTCCATCCTTTTTTTTTATCTCTTCTTTCATAAGAGCTTGTTTCATTGATGTCTCAGGTACTAGCTCTATCATTTGACTGTTTTTCTGTCTTGTGTAATGCAGTTATTTCGACAAGTGCAGACCCTCCCCATGTTCACATTGTTTCTGAGTTCACCTCCCTTAGACAAGGATTTCTATCATGTTAGAAGCCCCAAGCTCCAGTGCCTCTTAGCCACTATGCTGAGGAGAGAAGGCTAGTTGACAGAATTGTGACCCCATGACTAGTGGAAATGCACTTGACAGTTTTGGGTCCAGCCAATTGTTGACAGAAACACACACTCACCTTCTAGTGCTTCATCAGCAAGACAAAATGGGGGCCTTTTAGAAAGGCTCTTTCCTGTACTTTTTAATTGAATAATGTGGCTGCCATATGCATTAGTGTTCTATAGTATGTATGATGTATGATATGAAGACTTTGGACCTCTGTCCCCTCTACTGACTGGCGTGATGTCTCTGAACAAATCCTATGTCCTGGTCATCTTTGAATCCCCAACCATCACAATTCTTCGTGCAAGTCAAGACTCATATTTCTATTTACTTGATTGAAGTCTTGTCTTAAATTGGCGGTTTATAACAAGAAAACCAGGAGCATGTCTCCAGCAGCATCCAGTGTGTTTGAGTCTGTCTTTCTAAAGCTGTTCTCATTCACTGAAGCAACACAGACCTGCGACACTGTCATTATTAGAACAATTCTCATGAGCAGATGATTGTGGGAAGCTTCCCTGTTTATCAGGAAGCGAGAGGTGCAAACTCTTCTTTATTCAGGCTGATGGTCCCGGTGAAAAAAAGTGTGTGATTGGGCATAAGTGAAACATTTAGAGATAGAGGTGAAGAAATTGATGAATGCTGAGATGAGCATGCCCATCCAAGGGAAGAAAAGAATATTCTGTCCCTGAAAGGAAGGTGTAAAAGCATTTTGGGGTACCCACGGTCCAAACACAAGGCCTGTATTTTTAGCATCCTCCCATGGGCAAGTTGTGGTGGATTAGCTGCTCCTTTCCATTTCTGCTCTACCTGCAAGAATAGTGTTTATGGCCATCACAGCATCATATACAGTGGTTACTGAATGCAGAATAACTTAGAGACTTATCATTCAACCCCGCAGCAGTTTCCTGGTTTGGGTCATGAGATAGATGCAGTTTAAATGTGCTGTCATCAACATTTTAAATGTCCTACGGGATCTGAGGTTGTCAAAGGAGATTTTCTCTGTGGCTACTTTCCATTCAGGGGAGATGTCAGTTTCGGCAGGAGATTTGCTATCTGAAATGGAGGCGGAGGAGGAGGAACACGTCAGAGTAGTTGGTCTTGGCAAATGAGTGATGGAGGTTCAAAGGCAGAGGAAGATAAATCTAGCTCAGCACATACTCAGACAACGCTGGCTCTTTTTCATGGTCTCTCCCTCTCTTGGAATTCTTCTTCCGGCTGTCCCAGGTAGCCTCACTACTTTTCCAGGTACTTGTGCTAAGAATGTCATCATGGGAGGGCACAGGAAAGGTAATACATGAGGTCACCCAACACATCCTGACATGAAAACATTTCCAAGATAGCCGCCTGGTCCCTGGAAAGGAAAGGGAAGTCGATACTCCCTTCATGAGTTCGTCTGTGTGTGATTTCAGTCTTGCTCCAGCCCCAACGTTAAATTTTAGATGTCCTATCAACTCAACTCAACGGCTACAAAAGATAATCTCCCTAAGTGTCGATTTTATTTTTCAAAATCATTGCAGTTCAGCGTTTGCTTATTGAGGTGTTTGCTACCTTAAATATATGTACTGAAGTTTCTAGAAACAGGAAATTGACCTGATCGAAGCTACTAGAAGGGTTTCTATCATATTTAGAGGATACAGCACCCAAACTCCATGTAAATTTATTTCTAAGGAAATATAGATTGTGTATTTGAAAACTGAAGATACATTTAACAGCGAAGGAGCATCTGAACTTAATTACATTTTCATAATAGCTTCATTTTGTTAACATTTTAATAAGGGGAATTGGCTTAGAAAACTATAAAGCTATTTCCATACAGACTAATACTGCAATAATAGTAGTAATATGAAGAGGGAGATCCGATTTCTGCTATGCCAGAATATGGTTTCATTTCCTTAGGATCTGAGGGAAAAAGTAAAACAGATGTGAACTGTTTCTCTAGTTTGACAAATATCTGAAGCCCAGAATAGTCATGCCCAAAGCAGTTCAGAGCCAGAGTAAGGAAAACAAAGCACAATTTTGTTTCAGAAGATTCCTGCATCGCTCTTAGGAAAAACTCAATTTAAACTTTTTTTATTGATTCAGTACCTTTCCATGTAACTGGTTGTATTTGAACCTTCTGGGGAAATTTACTTGGATATTTCATCTGAACATCTCAATATTAGACTATCACCTCTGAGGCTGAAAGTCATCATTGTGATCTTTAATACTAATAATATGTTCAGAATTTTTGATGTTCAGTTCATTTTGAAATACGATATTTAGGCAACTTGTTTGGTTTTTCTCTGAATTTTTTCTTGTGGAAGAATTTTGACCTAAAGACACAATAACACAGGGTCAGTGACCCCTTATTTTGAGATTTAATCTATTATTTCAGCTCCATTGATTTTTTTATGAATATTGCTCTGTTGTTATGAATAAGGAGTAGAAGCTGAGCATGCAGTTAGAAATCTGTGATTCAGGAAGTTAGAACTAACCTGAAAATAAGCAAAGCACTTGCTCTTAGTGCTAATGACTTCCTTCCGATCCTTTTTGCTTTAGATTATCTTGGCTCTGCTTTCAAAATTTCTGTACTGTAATATTATATATGAATTTTAATTGTGTATAATGGATCATTGGATTGTAAATGGGTAGCATATTTATAATCACAAATGGGGAGCCAAAGAGACATACTTTGTGAGAAAAATATTCAGATACGGGACCACAAAGTTGTACAACAAAAAAAAATATCTTGGAGTATTTCCCATACTTCCCATCCCTATTTTCTTGATTTTATTAGGGTTAATGAAGTGCAAAGAAATATTTTCATGTGTGCTAATAACTGTCATTTTTTTTCAGATTTTAAATGTTGATATTTAAGAAAAAAGAAAAGCTAGGATATTTAATTGTAATTTAGAATCTCTCCTGAAGAACTGCTACTAGTATCCATTCCGAACATCGTTTAGTTGCATGCTTTCTCTGGGACAAGATTTCTTTGCAGGGTGCAATCCACACTTATTTAATGAGGCATTGTGATTGAAGAGATTTTCTTGAATTTTATTTTAAAAATATTTTGAAAATTATGTAGTATATATTTTTATCGTACTCATTGTAAAGTTCTTTATAAAAATCCTAGTTGGCCAAAAAAGAGGTCTTAATGCTCCTTATTAATTGGAAGGAATTATTTTAGTGTATTTTGGGTGTTATGGGAGGCCACGCTTTGAGCTTTTTTACATGGGATGTGTGTCTGTGCATGTATGTGAACATACAGTTTTTTCAGTGACAGTTAAGTGTGTTGTTTGTCTTATTATTTCATCAGGGAAGACCATCAAGTGAATTAAGGGAACTATTTTTATTTCTGTTTAAGACTCTTTCATTACTTTATCCCTCCCCATGTCTTCCATCTGGTGTTCCTTCCCTCCTCTGCCACCAATCTAGATGTATTTGCGTGTTTGTTTCTTATGCTAAACTTCCTTCACTTAATTCATTATAATCTTGGTGGCTTGTGGTTTTATTTTGGCAAAACGATGACTGAGGTCCATGGCGCCAGGTTTTCAGTTGCTCTTGCCCATCTTTGGTCAAAGGAACAGAGGGAACAGGTTCACTGCTCCTGTGTCAGCCATCTGCCCGAGGCCCTGCCCAGCACAGAGCATGCCAGGTAGAAACAGAAGGGCCGGTGATTTGGGAAGTTTCCAGGTGTGCGTGAAACCGACCACACAGCCAGTGCTGACTTAGGTTTGCTGAGACTCAACCAGGAGCGTGAAGACATAACTCCATCCACATAGAACCACACTGGCAGTGTTTCATTTTTGTATGTTAAATAAGAACTACTAAGTTTGAATGTATGAGTAAGTGAGATGGGGAAAATGTTTTACTGAGGATTCTGCAGAATCAAAGAACCAATAGGAGATTGCATGTATATATATACATGCATATACAATCTCTTTATACATATATGAGGTTTATCATATATACTACATAGAAGATTTAGAAAATGAATCCAATTACATATAAGGTACATAAGACTGATGACTAATTATTGAACCCTTATGGGGGCTGATGAGTCCCAAGGTCTGCAATCGGCAAGCTCAAACTGAGTCAAAAAACATGTCTATCCTTGAGCCAGGCAGGAGGGGCTCACTCTTCCAGGATGGGGAGGGGCAGCTTGATTTTGGACTCATGTCTTCCATGGACTCAAGTCTTCTGTGGTCTTGTCTTCCATGGACTCATGTCTTCCGTGAATTAAAGTCACACATGGACTCAAGTCTTCTGTGGTCTTGTCTTCCATGGACTCATGTCTTCCGTGGATTAAAGTCACACATGGACTCATGTCTTCTGTGGACTCATGTCTTCTGTGGACTCATGTCTTCCATGGACTCATGTCTTCCATGGATTCACATCTTCTATGTACTCAAGTCTTCCATGGACTCTAGTTTTGTGGACTCAGGTCTTCTGTGGACTCGCGTCTTCCATGGACTCAAGTGTTTCATAGACTCAAGTTTTTGTGGACTCAATTCTTTCGTGGACAGGGCAAGGCCCACCAACTGAGGAGAACACTGCTTCACTCAGTTCACCAACTCAAATGTGAATTTCCTCCAGAACCACCATCACAGACATACTCGGGAAAGGGTTGGGAAATGTCTGGACCCCCTGTGACTGAGCCACCTGACACAAAAATGAAGCTTTGAAGGGATTTTGGTGAAAGGAGAGATGGTTTTATTCCAAGCATATGGTTTAGTCTGGATAGAAGAGAACCCTGGTGATGTCCTGGCAAAGAGCAAAGGGGAATCAACCTGAAGTCCTGGGCGGGCAGCCCTGTGAAAGGTCAAATACAGCAAGAAGAGTCTGCTGGGCAGAGTTGTGATGTCAAGGACTTAGGAAACAGGCAGGGAAACTTCTTGTTTTGGGTAATGTCTGTGAGGAGGGAGAAGACAGGATCGCAGCCCCACTTAGGCAGATTTGTGGGTTAAAGGGTTTGTTTTACATTCGTTCTCCTCCATCCAGCAGACAGGACGGGGTGTGCTCCTGTGGGTGGGCCTCAAAACTGATCATGCCTTTGCATGGGGACATGTCCAGGCAGAAAAATAGGATCTAGAAAGCTGCGTTGTGTAAGACATGCAGAATTCAAGGGACCCCTAGAAAGGACATGTATACTGGAGAGAGTCTTCAAAGAACCACGGAACTCTCTGGGATGCTCAAGGGGATTGGAGGTGTTGCATGATGTTCACATGGAGAAGAGGCTGAGGACCCCGAGAAATGAAAGGACATTCCACGAGGGTCTGTGTGTGGGACCGAGGGAAGTGCTGTGTGGCCCAGAAACTGAGAAATGTGTGCCGCCCGATGCCTGGGCCGGGGTGTTTGGAGAGCAAGGGGTAGCCATTTATGGGATTCGACTTGGAGAGTGAATTCATTCCCCTCACGTTCAAAAAGAGAACTTTGCTTAGAAAGGCAGCTGGAGGTTCAGGGTAACTGAGCGGTTGGCAGGGAGCCCGGCGCCTCCTGAGATGAGCTGGTCTGGTGCTGAGTCAGGATGCGGGGAGACAGGCGCACCCCTCTGATTCACTTGAAGGGGCCCCAGCCCCACTAGGCAGATGTCCCTACAGTGTAGGAGGAGGAATAAGGTGGGACTTTGTAAGTAGTCCCATCAGGGACATGGAGGAGAGGAGAGAATGGATCCATCAGGCAATCATGAGAAGATACGCAAACTCCTCCAGACCCACCCATTGTCGGAGATGCTGACCCGTCCTGAGGTGGTGTCAGCTTGGTCTCTGTCCACCACCTCAGCATTTGGGGCCAATCCATGGTGCACCCGGAAAGCAAGCAGAAAACGCTCAGTAAGTGGCAGGGCAGCTGCGCACATGTTCATTCATGCTCTTCACGTCGCACAGGCGATAGAGCAGAACGTACCCCGGGACTTCAGACACCGGGCTAGGCTTCCCCCATCCCACATACACTGCCCGGTGGCGGCTTCCCCGGGGCAGGTGCAGCTCCATGCACTGCCCCTCCCCGTGTCGAGATGGGGTGCAGACAGCTCCCCTCCAGCCGGCAGACGCAGACCCCAGGCCCTGGAGGCCAGACCTCGCCACCCACCACGTGAAACTCCTCTTCCCCCGTTTCAAGAAGTCACCATTTAAATCTTGATGCACTTCTCTGCATGTCTCTATGAAATCTATGAGAAGGGACACAGGTCCTGGGTGCTGCATGCAGGCTGGGCCCCTGCTTCCCAGGCTCCACCCCAGGGACCCGAATCAGACGTTTCCAGAAACAACACGGTGGACCCCGAGCGTTCCCTGTTTTCGAGGCGGTAAGAGCTTAGAACATGTCTTGCCAAATGTTTAGAAGACATATTCTGGCTGATTAGAAAAATACGGAGAAACTATTCTGGGAATGTCGCCGGAGCCGAAGTCTCTCTGCATCCGTAATGGGTTCATGGATTTGGTGGATTCTCAGCTTTTCCTGACGACCCCGGCTGGGTTTCCTCTTCCCCAGAACAGCAGTTGGCGGCTGATGTATTGGTGTTTTCTTTGGTGGAGATTCCTGCATCTGAGCCTGCGGCTAATAAAAACCTCATTCACGTTCCTTTGGGGAATTTGACATGAGCTCCTGGTTCCGGAGAGCTTCGAAGCAACAGGGAAGAGACCCCTTTCGCGGAGCCCGCTGAGGGGTGGGTGGCAGGCGGGCGGAGCCTGCGCTGGCCGTCGGTCGTCCTCTGGGCAGGCAGTGGACAGGGCTCGTCCTGGACACCAGCTGCTCGGCCGCTGCTTGTCTGCTTTCTGTTCCATGTCACGCCCCAAAGTGGAGGGCGCCTTTGTCCACAGCAGAGCAGGCGCTGTTCTTTAAGAAGCAAATAAAACACTGAGCAAATCATTGTCGTGGTCAGTGAGCTGCTGACCGGCTGGATGGCCAGCGGGAGCTATGTAGCGATGCCCTTTGTTGGCGTGTGTACCCCGCATCCCCGACACGCCCCCGGCATGCCCACAAGCACACCTTGACACGCCCCCCAGGCACATCCCGGCACACCCACACCCCAGCAGCCCTGCCACGCCCACAGACACGCCCCACCGCCCCGCCGCGCCCACAGACACGCCCCAGCATCTCTGCCACGCCCACAGACACTCCCCGACACGCCCACGGACACGCAGAGATGCTTCATGTCCCCTGTGCACAGGACCCGCCAGCACTTCTCTCTTCAGGTGGGACTTTTACTTAATGATTGATGTTGCCACAGGCGTGACATAGCCATCGTGTTAGTTGAAGGTGCGTGTGTTAGGTTCGTGGGTTTCCCTGATGCCCCCTGAAGGCCACTGTCACATTAGCACACGTGGATCACACACCACAGCATCATCGCTCCTGTTTCTGCAGTGAGAACAAGTCCATCTGGCTTCCAAGTCCCTGCGAGGGTGAACAGCGTCACCGACGCTGGGCATGAGCTCATCAGGTCGATTTTGTCTTCTCGAGGCAAGATTGCTGTTGTGAGTGCCCGGAGCTGGGAGACGGGCGGTCCCGGCATGGGCCGGGGACACAGGACTTTGAGCAGCTTTGCTCATCGTCACCCTGAGCTAGAAGCCACCTGGCTGGCTCGCAGATGACCGAACGCTGACACGTGTGTGCCCAGACTGTGGCACTGGGCCCCAGTGGAAGGAGGTATTGACCGGCCAACCTGGGTGGTCTCCAGACAGCAGGCTCCTGCTTCTTGACGTGTAGAGCTTCATAAAGCTTTTTTCCTGGCTGTACTTAAAACTCATTGATTGTTAGGAAACTAGAGCATCTGGGAAAGAGCAAAAGCCCTTGACTTAGAGAAGACAGCAGAGGTACACGGTGTCAACCACACACACGTGCGACTGTGCGCTGCCCGCGTCCAGTATAGGTGCCCAGGGGCATCGCACGCTTGGAGCGACACTGTTTTCCTTACATAAGGTACTGAGAGCAGGCACACCACCCAACAGCCTGTTTTCTGAGCCTGCAATTCCCTTAGCAAACCCGTGGAGATGGCCACACATGTCAGCCCGTCCACTAGTGCGAGGAGCTTGAAAACAGCATGACATTCCAGAATGTTTATTTATGAGGCAATTTTATCAAGTCACATTGGAACCTACCTCCTCCTAGGGTCTCAGAGAATTTCTGGACTTGTAAAAACATCCCGGTCAGTCGCTGCAGCACAGGCTCCGTTTGAGAAGTGCCGTTTGTCGTGGTGATGAGGCTGACACGCATCGCTGCACTGACCGAGGATGCAGACCCGATCTGCATAGTGCTTTTGGCCGGTTCGTGTGTGCAGACACGAACTCTTCAGACTTGTCTCAGGCCTGCTGAACCTACGTTATCAGTGGCTTTCGGGTTGCGGTGTAGATTCCTGTGTCTGACTGCACGAAGGATCTAAACCGGCAAACCCTCTTCCACAGCGTCGCCATCCAGCGCTGTGGCTTTCCCCTCAGTCTCCATCCCTGAATTCCACCACGATGTCCAACATGCCTCAGCCTGCCTCGGCAAGTCCCTGGAGAGACCCCCACAGTCACAGGCCCCCCCTGCCCCCTGGAGGTAGCTGGTGTCCCCCCGTTTCTCAGAGGCTTGGCTGCACGATGATCGGGCCCAAGTCACATGCCAGTCCTGATGTGTCGGACTGGGACCGAAAAGAGGAAACTGGTAGTAAATAACCCAGGACATCCTCAAACCTCGTGAGGGTTTGTGTTCTGTTGAAAACATATCTCTGTTAAAGCGTAATTCCACTACTGAACTTGCTTGCAATTTTACAACTCACATTTTAACTTTGGAAGACACTGGGTGATACTATTCCAGTCTCCTTCCTCCCATGAACCCTGCAGAATGGGTGATGATCTCGAGACTCCCGGGCAGGTGAGGACTGAGCAGGTGTCCTTGGCCAGTCGCTGGCTTTGTGACATCAAACAGGATTCAGTTCCCTAGGCTTTAAGTGGGGGCAGCTATTGCTTTTAACTTCATAGTCCATGTGGAGATTAAATGAAGTGCTTCTAAAGCATCCAGTTGAGGTTTCGGCTAACTATCACAAATATTCGTGCCCACCACCCTTCGCTTTAAAGGGCATCAGTCGAAGAATCACCCAGGTACACTTTTAAGTGTTATACAGCCTTGTCTCCAACATCAGGGGAGGTGCCGCGACTAGAGCGTTCTCTTGATCCGCCAGTCTTCTGAAAGCAGAGTCATGCTTCTTGGCTTAACAGTGACAGTGTCTGTGTTCTGCGGCTGCCCAGAGCGCTGCCTGATGCCAAATACAGCCGTTCCGTGTTACACTGGGGAAGTGATGACATATAAACAGATCGTGCTATGCTATATGATTCTGAGCCTCGTGGGAAATAACAGAAAGACAGTGACTCCTGAGTGCAAGGATTTGGACACTGGGGATGGTGGAACCATTCCTGAATTGGTGAGCAAGTTTAAAGCTCTCAGTCAGCTTAGATATTTGCTCCGATGCATCTGGGGTAGTTTCCAACGCTCCAGGGACTCGTGGGGTAACAGTGGTGGAGTTCTAGAGCTGGTCTGCAGCGAAGTCAGAGCCCGTGCCCTGTGAGCTCGCGTCCCCATTTTAAGGTGTTATAAACACCTGGAAATGCCGTGGTAACGTCATATGGTGTTTGTCAACCCTCAGGTTATTCGCATCAGGGGACAATAGTCATATGGGGGCTGTGATCTTATCCTTTCATCTGTACATTGCTTTTATCTGTCTGAGAAGAGCAGAAAATAATATCATTTCAGTTAGTCTCCATTATTACTAGCATTGGTTACAGTTTCTCAGTATTTATTCACTTCAGGTATTAATGGGGTTGGAAAGCACACTGAAAGCACACTGCTAAAATGCCCCACGTAGGCAAGATGCACTCTTTCCATGAAAACTCACGTTCCACACGCACAGTGTAATTACAGGAAAGCACGTGGATAGCACAGTGTAGCCCATGTGATTCCTACAAAATTATCAGGAACTAGAAATGGAGAATCCATCTGACTCCATTATATAAATACTATAGTGAAAGTCTGAAACGTCTTCAGAAAAGGTCAGTTTGGACTTCATTCTAAGGCTCCAGATTCTTGGCTGTAATATTTCATGAGGCATATCTTTTCAAGTGTTTCTCCGTTTCCCTCTGAGGGTTCCTGATTAAAGGGTGTCAGAGGCAAAATGAGTACTTTTAATCTCTAGAAAATACACAGTGGCTGTTTTTGATACTAGCCTTCCCATATGAAAGTAGAGTTTTGTTGATAACTAAGAACTGGATTTCTGGTAAAATCATCTTAGACGACGTCGGCGAGCGGGAGAAGTTCTGCAGTTCTTCCTGCAGACAAGGTTTCTGGCTACAGGGGAACATTTGCACAACCAGTCTGGAAGCTCTTCCTGTCATCAGGCAGCTGCCCTTTAAAATTCCCTCTTCTGATTGGGTTTCTCCTGAACCATTACCTACTTCACAGTCCCACCTGAAGGTCCCTGGATTCATTTCACAGGACTTTTAGTGACACCTGAACCAAAGTCAGTATGCTGACATCCTCACGTTCTGCCACAGAGCAGGTCACAGCTGCTGTAAGTTCTCACCAGAGGGACATCACAAATGGGGCACAGGAAGGTTTCAAGAAGTATTTGAGATGCCCATAGATGGAACTTATTAGCTGATTCATTTTAAGAATTAAATAATAAGGGTGTTTTGCATATTTGACTCTGTAATGATCATAGAAGCTAACCGTCCTTTGTAAGTTGACAGGCAACCACTCTTAATGGAATGCTAACCCATACCATGATCAAGTAAGTGGGCAAGAGCGGATGGCATGAAGAAGAAGATGAGAACCCAACTTGAAAATGGTTACAAATGTCTTATCCATTAAGACCTCTTAGTCACTAAAAGTTTGTACGTTCTAGGTCACATGATTCTCTGGCCATCACAACCCAAACTCTTGCTAAGTCATTACTCTTCATCTTTTGCTAAGTCATTACTCTTCATCTTTTCCTTTTATTCCGTGACCCCAAACTCTAACTCTCCCATCCAAAATGAGGCAGCAGAGGACATCTGAAAAAGAGAACTGTGTGAGCTGGTCTCCATTTCCATTTTGGCAACCTACAGTCAGCTCAACGTCCCATGTCCCCTGATTTGCCATGTGTCTCTTCTCCGAGTTGTTCTCTTACAATCTTAGAACTTTCCCAAGTCAACGTTGCCTAAATCAGCCCAACCTCAACTTCTCTCCTAGAAAAAATGGAAGCCACGAAGCATGGATCTTCTCCTCCCTGGAGATGCTACTAGCCTTTGGACCCATTTTTGTCACTGTCTGAGAAAATAGTGCCCCAATCCCCTACAGTCCTTTGGATTCCCACCCTTGTCCTTCCTCAGAAACTTGCTTCTCCTCAAAGTCCTCCACACTCTCTCTTCTAGTCTCGTACCCATATTTATGTGCTTCTGGCTCAGCACGTAAACCTCCAGACGTCTCTCCCACTTCCCACCCCACTAGACTGTTTTATTTTTATGCTTCACAGCCAGGATTAAGAAAGGAAGCCCCCACAGACTCCGCTCCCACACCCCCAAATGCCACCCGCGCCCACCCCACAGCCTCACTAGACCCCGCCATGTCTTTATTTCTAAGGTCTCTTAATTGTCACTATCAGTTTTAAAAACACCTTATCCTTTTGTTTCAATGATTGATTTCATTTTCCTTTTCCCTCCCTGAACGCTGAATTCCTTCTTCACCCCTAAGATGTCAGCATCTCCTTTTGGGTGAGCTCATCACTCACATAGGTTAGTCATCTGCGCGGCGATGACTTCCAGATCTTACTTTCTAGTCTCTTCTGAGTTTCAGAGGTTGTAGGCAGTTCTCTGGGAGCTTCATTTGAACGTTAACAAGTAGTTTAATGTCAGCATGACTCATGACTAATATATAAGATCTTCTCAAACAACGTACTCCTCATGCTGAGAACACTCTGGTTGAATGAGTCCGCTGTCAACCCTGTTCTCCACACAGACACTTGAGAAGAGTCATCGATGCCTCTCTTTGCCTCCTCCTGTATCTGATCTGCCCCTCTCCCTACCCAGTCTGTGTCCTCGATTCCTCACCCTCCTTTTCTTCACCAAAGCCAGTCTCAAAGCAAAGCACCTAACGCTGTTGCTGCCTTACCTCTTTCCAGGTATCTTTCACTGGGATTCCAGAACATTCTTTCTGAAATCCTCCACCTGATCCTGCCATTTCTAGGTTTTGAAATCTTCAGGACTGTCCTTAGTTTCCAAGATATCCTTGAGCTCTTCTTCAAGATGTACACAGCTCTGGCTGCTTCTTCCACCTTGGACTCCGGTTTTGTTGATGTGCCTGCGCTTCCCATACTCATCTTGCAGAATCAGTTCTGGGTGACTTTCACATATTGCCCACGACTCCAGGTCATCTCTGAGGCCTGCCTTTGCTTGGCTTCTTGTTCTTTTTCTCTGCAGCCTCTACCTTTCCCCATCACCCACTCCGAGTTCCCCTTCCTCACCCATAAAACACATCTATTATTTCATGTCTACTGTTTAGTCTCTTGCTCTTCTCTGGTCTCTCCCTATGGAGAGATCATCTCTGTGGCGGAGCCTCCAGGAAGGAGCTCCTTCTCTTTGTGGTCCCATCAGCTAGAGTTGCATATTTCATAGGTGATTGTGATTCCTGTGTCTTTGGTGAGGAAAAGAAATGAATCAATGACTGAATCAACGGCCTCATAATGAAAAGTTATTGCCTAGAAGAAATAATACGTTCCTTGAAAAGTAAAAATGAAGACAGACTTTCATTACAACATCTGTGTGAAACACAGAAAACATCTGTGACCTCTTTTCAGTGTGGAGGGTCAGCTAAGAGGAGAACAAGTAAAACCGTGTAAATATGTTCTGGTACAGAAAGAACTTTTTTCCTTCCTGAAACATCATGTGCTATTATGTACCGAAGGCTTGTAAACACACGGGCACATGGTGTCCAGGTGATTTCCATTATTCTCAGGACCAGATACGGCTGAAGTGACTTTTCACCACTGGGGTTTGACTCCAAGCCAAGCCTTAATGCAGGGTGCTTTTCTTCCTCACAGGTATTTAAACCAGACCCCACGAGAAGATGTACCTTCAGCAGCAGAGCGTTCTCTGAACAGGGAGAAATTCGCTGCTTTGAAACAAGCCTTGAGTGTACTTGGCTTCAGTAACTTGGTGAGTCAAGTATAAACATTCCTCTGCGAAAGTCAGCCTTCTACTAAATTACTACCCTTTTCTTTTGTTATTTAAGGAATTGTTTAAAGGATTTATTGAAGGCGCCTTGGTTTACAACTCGATTCCACATACCCAGCCTTCACCTCTAGTAATTTATAGCATTTATTTATTCAAAACCACGTTCTGGGGCCCCTCTCAAGGTCCAGGGGTTGCTGCAAGCATGATTCTGCAGAGAATGAGCCCCAGGCTCTGCCCCAGGAGATGACCTTTGAGTGGCGGAGCTGGACGTCAGGAGACAATACCCTCAAGGTCATAGGTTCTGTGAGGGATGAGAAAGGGCTGCTGTTTTCATGAGGGAGGTAAAGGAGACCCTTCCCCAAAGGCACCATATGAACAAAACAGGTCAAGGAATTTACATTGACCCACCCAGAGAAAACTGGGATAACTGAAGGAAATGTTCATGGCTGAGAATCACTTTCGAGCACAATCGAATCACTTGAATTCCATGTCTTCCTGAATGGTGTCATGGTTTGCTTTATTTTAAAGAGAATTTCCAACTACCCACAAGCATTATGAAGCTGAAAACTGTGATATAGCACATTGAGAGCACTGCTGCCCAGTACAAGTGTCTGTGATTCTAGAATGTTCTGTACTGTCCAACATGGCGGCCATTAGCTACTGGGCACTGGACCTGTGGCTAGTGAGGCTGAGAAAATGGATTTTTCATTTTCTTGGTTTCAGTCACCTGAGCCTTGTGTGGCTGGTGGTCACTGACATGAACCTGTCTAGTGAATGACAGCTCTGAGGTGATCAAAGAGCGAGCTCTCGGATTCCACACATCTCCATGTCCCGCACCCATGACCGGTTTCCCCTCATTTAATGTGGCGTCGTTTGGAGTTATAGCCAATTCTGGATTAGCAATGAATCTAAGATCACGTGTGGGTGACTTTGGCATGCCCGTCATTCAGGAGCTCAGAGGAGTCATGATTTAAATACATACATACAGTCTTAAACCAGTAAGTCGATTGCTTTGGGTCTTTGATTTTGTCCTACCCACCTGGATGTGTCTAATGGGGCAGCAGGTGGCTGACAGGCAGCACAGAGGGGAGCGAGGACCCGGGGGTCCCCTGCACGGGTGGGCCCTGGCCCCAACTTGGCCCCCGCGGCGCCCGTTCAGAGCTGGGACTCTGCCACCAGGCCACGAGCCTCGGGGCTTCTTCTTCGGGCCCCGCCTGTGCCATCTCCCTGCTCCTGTGTGACTCGCTTCTGCCCACGGGCACGTCTCTGTCTGCCCTTGTCCGGGGCGTTAGTGTGAGCTTTCTTCCTCCGGGCCAGAGCCGTGTTTTTGTACAGGAAACTGGGATTTAGAAGTGGAGTAGGGCCCCTTCTAGCAAGATACCGGTTGCCTAGAAATAGAGCTTTAAAAAGCCGTCGCTGATCCGCAGAGCAAGGGAAGCACACAGTCCGCTGCAGCCCCTGCTGGGGCTCGAATGGCCGCTCTGTGAAGGGAGCGCGAGCCTCTCAGGGGACCACGTCATCTTGACCCTTTGGGGTGATGGGGATGAGGGAAGGTATTTCTGGACTGGGGGGCACTCGAGTCACAACTCGCCAGTGACTGGTCTGGGAGGTTTCTCCTGGGGTGTTCAGCTCTGCCCCCATCAGACACGGGATTGTCACGAGGATGGTCGAGGAACTGCAGCCCCGCCCCACGCACAGCGTCACTACTGCTTTCCTGTCACAGAAGTCACACACTGTGGTCAGCTTCAGGCTCTGTCCCCACCCCTGAGCCCTAACATCCTGAGGGCAAATTCTCCCTCACTCTGCATCCAGGGGTGCCTGTCCTTGGGCACCAGAAAATGTAATGGGGACTTACTGGATTAATTAAAAAGTGGGGACCTGTCAGATGGCGTGAGCCCCGAGGAAGATGTTATTAAAAGAAGAATCAATGAACCAAGTCACAACACACTGCAGACATTTTTATGATGCGGTGATCGCAGAGCCTTAGATCTGAAGATGACTCAGAGGCCATGCTTTTCCACGTCCTTGTTTTAAAGATGGCACACGATGCCTCCAACAAAGACCACTTGGCCAGGAGGAATCTGTGGGAGCCCCAGGACTGTGTCGTTTGAACCGTACATTTATAAAGCCAATCAGTTGTTCTTAGAAAACCTTTCTCAGGCAAGAGTTGACTTTACTAGCAACATGCAGATTAGAAAATGGAAAACGTTAAAGTTTACATCACTTGTCCTCTAAGGGGCTCAGTCGATGCCACTACTGAGATCATGACCTTAAGTATTATTCCAGGGAAGTCCATTTTCACGGGCAGCTTTTTCTTGACTTTTATTCTGGCCCCAGCGCTGCTGCTCAGAACCACATTCCAGGTTTAATTTCGAACTTCATTCAGCGTTCTGGATGCTTCTCTGTGAGCAAAAAATTTCCACCCATCCCTTTCCCCTGTTGAGACAGCTCTCCCCAGCATTTACCCCTTCGTTTCTGAGTTTCCTCTAAAACACCTCGCATATGGCTGCGTCCGCATGTCTGGGCGCCTCCTCTCCGCCCTGTGCAAGAGGACGGTTCCAGCCTCCTCCTGGCGCTGCCCCATGAGCGAGAGAAGGGAAGGTGGGCGCGAGTGCGTCCTCTCCCTGGGGTGGCCGCGGCGACTCTGCAGTCTCACGGCCTCGCCTTGCCACGTGTGTCACCCCACAGGACGTCCTGCCATCCGACAGTCATTCCACAGCCCTTCATGTCCCTCCAGTGTCCGGGATGGGAGTGCCATCTCCTTATTCCCTTTTAAGGAGCAGCTGCATTGACTCAGCCAGTAAGTGCACACGGACTGGCGAGATGCCGAATTTGACCTGGAAGCCGATCACCCCCTGGTGGACACTGGATCTGCAGGAACCACTGCCCCGCCAGTGGGTCATCGTTCTCCTCCTAGGTGTGTAGAGAATCTGTTACTAAGGCATCCGACTCACTTTTCTGATTTTTTTTTAACCCTGTAGGAGGTGGAGAATCTGTTTGTGATTCTAGCAGCCATACTACACATTGGAGACATCCGCTTCTCGGCTCTGAGCCAGCCGGACACCGCCTTCGTCTCTGACCTCCAGCTGCTGGAACAAGGTCAGCGAAATAGCCCGCAGACTCGCATCCCGGTGCAGTTCTGCAGATGGCCAGTAGGTGGCGACACAGCGCGGAAAGCCGAGGCATCCGCCCTCTGAGACTAGAATTAATTCATTGAGGGTTTAGATGGGGAAGAAGTAGCCACTTTGTTCTTCTCTCCTATAAACGGTTCTGGGGTGAATAACAAGATGTTCACTTATGTTCTCAGGCTGCCCACCACATTAACCGTGTTGATTCTTCCCTATATACTCGGGTTATTTTTATTGTCCTCTGCATTCTCCACTCCCACCCCTGCCGCTCAGTGTATTTTGGGAGCCTGTTATTAGCTGAACATTTTAAACAGAATATAATTACTTCCCTTCAGCGATCTTGCCAGAAATCTCTCTTCTCTTTGGAAGTTGTCTTGTGCGTCACTCCCAGATTTTTTTTTCCCCAAATACCTTAAAACCGCAGCTCGTCAGCCTCCACGTCGCTGCCGCCACCTGTCACTGTGGTTTCACCAGGTCGGCTGCCGTCGGGGCATCTGTGAGGCCCGAGGGAAAGCATGTCGCATTTTCCGGCCCCACTTCCACAAGCTCGTTAACGTTTTGCGTCTTCTGAGCGGTTTCTCTGGTGGACTTGACGGTCAGAGTGGGCATGTTTGCAGAGACCGGATGAGGGTCGTGAGTTAGGAGATGCCACGCCCTGTGCTGTCTGCTGACTGTTTCCTGACGCTGCTTTAATTTCAGTGGCCGGGATGTTGCAAGTACCGGCGGATGATCTGGTGTCAGCTTTAACCACCGACGTCCAGTGTTTTAAAGGTCAGTTTCTCCCCACCTTGCCCTTCGGGACCCTCTTCGAATGTGAAGAGTCGAGGCAGCCTTGCCTTGCCCCGCAGGGCGCTCTCCCCATGAGTGAAGGCCGAGTGATAAAAACGCCATGCGCCCCATTTGGTCGCCTGCTCTGACTCGAGATTGTAAAGTCATCGTGACGCTGTGTTGTGACTGCGTCGTGACAGGTGTAGATTCCGCGTGCGCTGGAGAGCGAGCGCGAGTCACTGGTCCCGTTTCCAGCGCAGCAGTCTTTTCAGACAACTAGTCATCCCTCCCAGAGGATGAGCTTGATGAGACACCAGGTCTCCTTGTGTTCGTGGTACCATGATGCCGTTTTCAGACCCCAGAGCCTCCTTTCCCTGCAGCCTCTTTCTTCCTAACAATACCCACCCGCCCGCCTTTAGCCACGTGCACGCGGATGGGATTGCACCACGTGGGATCGTGTTGGAATTTTGTCAGTTGCCCGGGGCGCTGTGAGGTGGGCATAACGGTTTTCATGTCAGCAGAGGAGCGCACTCGGATTCAAGAGGCTCAGTAACTGGGGATGTCAAATCACTAGTGGGCAGCGTGTTTGGAGTCAGAATCCAACGGTGTCCGATGCGCAGGACGAATCTGTGTGCCACAGGCCTCTCTGAGTCAGTGAGGAAGGAGAGCGATGTTCCTGCGTGAGCTCCCGTTTTTCCCTACAGAGCGTTGCTTCCCACATCCTGTCACTGTCATTGGGAGGGCTCGCCGTCTGAACTTTTCCCTCTAACTCAGCCCTGTTCTTGCTCCAGCTGGCCCCTCTTGCGGCGTGGGACTTAGGGTTTCTGCGCCATCTCCAGAGATCCTTCCGTGCCCGGAACTGGATGAATCCCTGTCCGTTCAGTTGGCCGAATGTCGTTCTCGACGCCTCTGCCTCCCCCTGTCCACTGAGTCTCTCAGACACCCCAGGTCTGCCCCTCAAACCTGTTCATTCTCTGCCCTTGGTCCTCACCCATGGCTGCTGCCAGAACTGATCATTTCTCCCAAGGTGAGGGATCGTCTTCCACTGGCCTTGTCCCGTTCGTCTTCCTCCCTCCCTGCTTCAGGACCCGGGCAGATAGGGTTGTTACCCACACATATGGTCTTTCAAAGAACCGCGACTCACTGAGAGTAGAACCTATCCCTTCAGAACTGCAGAGGGTGTCACATGACTCAGGTCAGACCCAACGTTTCGGCTTTGTCTTAGCCGTTTGCCCATCTGCCTCCGGGAGTCCAACCACACGACGTCCTTCAAATGCGTTCTTCCCTCTGATGACCTGAAAGGAAACACTGATCTCACCCTTAATGTCTGCCAAGCGGTGTACCTGTCTCTCCATTCACCCCGCCTGCCATGTTGGGGCCTCTCAGAACCCACAGTCGATGTTGACCAGAGACCCGAGACCATTATCCGTGGGCCCCTGCTTTCTCTGCCACCTCGGGTCGGCCCAGCTCGGTGGCCTTGGGTGACTCCATCTCCATCTCCATCTCTTCTTCTTCCCGGTCGTCCGGAGTCTCAGAACGGGTCTCTGGAGCGGAGCTTCCTCAGCCTCGTTTTGCTTGGTCATCACCCGACTACTTAACTCCCACCCCGCTGGATTTGCAGTGGTCAGTCTGGCCCAGGCCACCCTGTCGGAACCTCAGTTTCCCCTCCTGCTCTGCTCTGTTCTGCTCTCTGGTGCACACGCTGAGATGGGTGGTGCCCAGGCAGCCTCCCTCCTTTCCACGGCTTCTCCTCTGCTCTCCTCTCTTCCAAACACTCCTCTCCCAGGATTTCCAGCACCATCTCCTTCAGAGTGACGGAGACGCTTCCACACTGCACCTTTGTTCCCAGACTCTAGATCCACATTTGATTAGCTGAACCACGGCTGTGAAAAAATGTAGAACAGAACCAGTTTTCCAGAGGCTTCTGGGAGAATTCTGCACCCAAGCTGTTATCAGAAGCCTGGTTCAGAGGGGTCTGGCAAGAGCTGATTCCTGCCCTCCCTGAAGTAAAGTCACGCGGCCTGTGTCCAGGTCCCAGCTGCGGGCCACCCGGGAGCAAGCGGGTCGCAGTGTCTCACTCTTGTTGGGACGCGTGCATCTGAGACTCACGGCTCACACGGGCTTCCCACATGTTTCCTGGGGCATCGGGATGTGGGAGAGACTGGTTTCGTGCACGGACTTGCGGGCTTCCAAATGAGGCGAACCTTCCTGTGACGCGTCTGTCCTCTCTGCTCTTCCAGGAGACATGATCGCACGGCGACACACGATAGAAATGGCGAACTTTTACCGGGACCTCCTGGCCAAGTCCCTGTACAGCCGTCTGTTGAGTTTTCTGGTGGACGCCGTGAACTGCTGTCTCCACAGCCCCGAAGAGCACAGCAGGTAGGATGGGGGCGCTGGGCCTTCCTGCTGGTCCCGTCTCAGCCCCCTGCAGAGGGCCACCTGTCAGCGCCTGCCCTGGCCGCCTGCCCCAGTCCGCGCTGCCGCGTGACTCCACCAGGAGGGTCTTGTCTGTGCCCTTTTAGAGGTGCGGCCCCTTCCCCTCCCTCCCGCACGTGGGCTGGGGAAGCGGTTCCGCTCTCGGCCTGAGGGGAGAAGGGGGACGCGTGCTCACCCTGAAGGCCCGTGGCCTTCGCCGAGCCACGGGGTGAAAACATTCCGCATCTGGAAGCCGCGCTTCCCGTTCTCCTCACTCATTTTGTAGACTGCTGGACAAGGGGTCGGAGCAATCGTTCTGCCTCGTAGCCTGACCCGTCCTGCAGCAGCAGGTGTCAGGAGCATTTGCGCGTCTAGACCTGCAGGGCTGTGGCGCCCGGTCAGTGACACCTTCGTGGCACCCGTGTCAGCAGCAGCGAACTTCAGGGGGCCGCTGAATCTAACTGCAGCCAGAAGTCTGGTCTTTGAACCTGAAACCTTCTGAGTTTCTTTGTTGTTATCTACACTTCTCCACAAATTTCTGAAAGGAGGTTTCTTAGAAAACATTAGAACAGAAGAGTATTCATGGGCAAGATCCCAAGTACACAAAGACTTTTCAGAAGCGTTCAGGATGAAGGGACACCGGCGTTCTCGTAAACGTGTCCACATTTCTCATTAAAATGTGCATGTTAGACACCCCCCCATGGCTTAGCGGTTAAGTCCGCTGGAGCGGTCCACGTGCATTCCAAGGACCCAGGTCCCATCTCAGGACCGGGGCCGGGCCAGCCAAGATGGAACAACTACATGAAATCAAAGTTAAAAAATGTGCACCTAAAACTGTGCTGCACCTGGATAAATATATCCAATGGACGGTCTGTGGTTTGAGGGTAGGGATAGTATTATGTTTTAGCAAAAAACTTAGCAAATAACTTTGGTCTAGTTAAGGTGCTTGCTTATTTTCTGACTCCTTGATTTGTGATTTTTCCTTAAAGAGAAAGATTATTCCCAGGAGGATACTAATGAGCTAGGCCTACCAACTTAATTTTGTAAAAAATTATTGAAAGCTCTTCTGAAGTTGACATTAAAACAGTTCAAATATAAATTCAGCTTCATCAGGAAACTTTTCAAGAAATTCTATTTGACAGTTAAATCTTATAAAACTATACATTTGTATAATTGGGAAAGCGTATACCTCGTCTATATTTTGACTACACACACACACACATACACAGAGAAAACAATGCGAACATAAACTCTGGAAAACTCACTGTTTTCCTTCAGGTGGGAACAGTACCACTGTGTCATAAGGAAATGAATGGTGTCAGTCGTAACTGTTAGAATTCTTTATTAAGCACACGAAATAGGATCGAGATTTGTGGGAAAAGAGAAATAACTAACATCGCCCCAGTTTAGCTGCTGGGAACTGTGTGAGCCACACCTCCCATTTGTCCCCCTTCTTTTCTCCCCCGCATCTCGCAGACCTGGGTTTCAATCCTGAAACAATGCAAAGAAAGATTGGACGTGTGCTATTTCTCACTCATGGAAATTCAGGGAGTGCTTTAGTATGTGCAGACTCACAGGCCCATTTGCTAAGTATCACAGGAAGTTCTCAAAATTTAAAGAAACTTCTAATAGACTTTTACTGTATCTCAGGCCCCATTATGAAGGAGATGTAGTCACATAACAGTATATGAAAATAACTTCGTGGTTAAATTGAGAAGCATCCTTTAAGTTGATGGGAAATAGTTTTTTGCACTAGACTTTTCGATACCTTTTGCAAAAGAGATTAAATGTAAACCTAAATTCTAGCAAGTTATAAAGGAAAAACATCTGTGATCTTGAAGCCGATGTGATGTTTGTTCTTAAAATGTCAGGTTCCTTGTGTGGATTACAGCAAAATAGGTATGATATTAGTAACATTAGACATTTACATTTGAGCTGCTGCTGTCGAGGTTCCCTGCAGGGTCTCTGCAGTGAAGGCTCCAGAGTATAGCGAGGCGCTCAGGGCAGGTGAATTAAGCCGAGCAGAGCGTCCTGTGTTTGTCCGACCAGAGCCCAGTGCTCTGAGCGCCTGTGGTCCGTCACTCTTGTGTGCTGGGTGCCCGCGGCCAGTGCTGGGTGCTGCAGGCTGGACGGTCACGGCCAGGCTTCTCGTATTCAAGGGCCACTCTTGGTGGGCAGGGCAGCTCAGAAATGGGAACATACTGAGACTTGACGTTTTAGGCTTAGTGGGCAGTGACTGGTCCACACAGCTCGAAGGGAGGACCATGATAAGAGCACAGGGTCTTCTGTTTGCCGGAAACTCCAGCCTTCACAAGTGTGTGCGCGTCTGTTGCTGCTCGATGAGACTCTGTTAAACAGCTGAAAATAGCAGCCATGTGGCAGAAGAAATGGTGACTCCGGTTGACGGCGATGCGTGCCCGCAGCCTCCTCTCACCCCCTCCAGGCACTTCCTCTGGACAATTCGTTGAAAACCCCAAGTTTTAGTCTTTCAACCATTTTGAGACAGTTCCCTTTGTATTGCAATGATACCCAGATTTATGCGATTCCTTTCTTTCTCATGGGTGGAGCCAGCACTTCATGTACGAATGAAATGGCACAGAAGCTCAGCTCTTGAGTCAAAACTCACTTTGGGCCCGTAATGAATGTGACCAACACACACACACGCTTCTGTATCATTTCGGGGCATTAATGGAACTCCCCTGCCGCCCCAAACAGACAGCGTGAATTTGGCTGTAATGGTTTTTCCATTGTGGATTAAAGAAATGAACAAATTCTGGATCGAGTATCTTCAACACGGTTGATAAGTTTCTGGTAGTTTCTGAAGATTTTTAAATCAAAGTTGGTTTGTTTAGTAACTGATTTTGAGGTTGACTTTTTTCTTTAATAAAAAATCATCCTTTTAAATTGTAGACACATGGGTGATTTTTAAAGCAGACCCTGAGAAGTCCTCTCTGAGACGTGTGGCATGAAAACACGGATGCGGCCGTAAGCGCGTCCATCTAATTGGAGGGTGTTTTCGTAGGCGAGGTTCTGCGCCATCACTGAGCGTGCGTGCAGGTGCTGGTCCGCTGGCCGCAGGCCACCAGGGGCCCGTGCACGACGCCGGGGCTGGGCCTGCAGGTGCAGCCAGGAGCAGCTGCCTCCTCTCCGGCCGGCGGTCAATGAAGGGCCGCCGGTGCTGGTCTGCGCGCCTGTGCTGCGCAGGACGTGTGTGCGTGGTTTGCCTGCCTCCCACACCAGCTCTCTGACCCCCTCTGGGTGCCGCCTGCCTTCCAGGCGGAGGTGTCATCATCTGCAAACAAGCCTGCACAGCTTTACTGCGAACCCGGGCAGGCAGTCGCCAGTGGGCGAGATGTGGAAGCCTTCAGAATTTGGGGTGCGGCTCGTTAGCAGGGTGCCAGCAATGTTGAATTGTTGGACGAAGTGTGAAGCGTCCTGTGTCTGGGATCTGGGGCGGCAGGCCTGGGGGCGCTGCTGTGGCTCCGGGGCCATCTCCCCCTGGTTTCCGCGCGTGCCGGCAGCTCAGATCCACCGTGCAGCCGTCTTCTGTCCCTGAATGATTTAACCCATAGGCTCCACGAAAATGGCAGAAGCCACCTATGGCTTTTTAAAGGACGGCTCTGCAGACATCGGGTCAGACATGGTTGTGACGAAGGTCACGTCTGTGTCTTGTGCACGGACATGAGGTCTTTGTGGGCAGACTGCATACAAGCTGTGGTCACTGCGATGCCCACGCTCAGCTCGTACCAGGTCTTCGGCCAAGTTCCTTCAAACCGAGATTTCTCTGCTCCCCGTGAGGCCCCCACGGGGCGTCCCAGCGGTGCCATCCGTCCTTAGAGACAGGCCACCCCGGTGGGGTTGGGGTCCTGCTGCCCTGTCTCCGGCGGGAAGGACTAAAGTGGGCAGTGCCCGCGCCCCCCTGAGTGAGACGGTCAGGAAAGATTTTACTGAAAACACAATGTGATTTTGCAGAATGAACGTGCCCCTCACCCTGCGACCGTCACCTCATCGCCTCCGCTCTGTGGGACCCCGACCGTGTGGCCTGCGGGGCTCCGGGGCCCTTGCAAGCAGAGGCGACTCAACGGTCGGTCCACTCACGTCCTTTACCCGGAGCAGGGAGCACGCTGAGGGGGCACGTGCAGTGTCCTCGGGGCTTCGAAGACTGAAAAGCGAAGCTCAGTCTACGTGGTAAACGAGGCATAGAAACAAAGAGGAAGGAGACAGGGTCTAGAAGTGAAGGGAAATGTTTTTTCACTATTATTTTGTTAACAAGATTGGGAATTTATTTCCAAGTAACAGAGATCTAACATCATTTGAGAAGCCTGAGTAAAACTGCTCTCTCCTCTTCTATATATACATATATATATGTGTATTTTATAAATTGCTTTTAAAAGTTCAAGAAAGGTCGTGGAAGATTATCTGTCCACATTTAACAGACAACAAAACTGAGAATAAGTAGAACTTTGCTTCTGATGTATGACTTGAGCCTGTATATGAATCAGATTAAAAACCAATTTTTTTACATATTAGTTTCAGCTTTCTCCCTTAGCCCTTATTGAAATGATTATGAAGATTTAAATGCTTAGATAGAAATTCCAGATTGAAAAGATATGTACAAGAGGGATGACAATCTAAAAATCTAGACAGTCAATTCATAAGTAATTAAGAGTCAGTAAGAAGAGATATTCTATATTTCCTTATTAATTATAGTGTAAAGTATGTCATTCTTAATAAATGAATTTATGTTACTAATTTCCAAATGCCTCATAGAGATATTAAAACACCTGCTGTGCATTCGTGAGAAAATAAGAGTTGATTAAATCATTCTTTTTTCTGTGTAACACAGAATATCTTTTTCATTTCTGTCTTTTTTTGGGGGGAAAAGACTGAATATTCAAGAAGCGTCCAGGGTTAAGGCAAGTCACCCATTGACGTACTATCTAGACTCTTCCCTCTTAACATTTGCTACATTTATTCCGATTTTCGTTCACAAAAATAATTAACAGCTAAAAGCTGACGTTCCTTTTGTTCATCTACACGGGTCTGGTCCCCAGAAAAAACCACCAATCCATGTACATTGTCCGCAGCTTTGTTCCGGTCTAGCTGTTGGCTTCTCCTAACAAATCTATGGCGCTGTGAGTCATTAGGGATTAGAGAAATGCTCTGGTACAGAACATTTTATGCTGCACTTCCTTTTATAACTCCAGGCAGCTTTTGCGATTCAGCCACATAGACACGTTAAGAGCTGATTCATCCTTTGTCACTGCGGCTCCCACTCCCCGGTGTGAAGAGCCCACAGCTCCTCGCCTGCTGGCCTTCCCTGGACAGTCGCCTCTGTTCGCTTTTTCTCAATCACACATGGTGCTGCGCCCTCCCCGTGTCTCCCGGGGGCCATGGGGGTTCTCCCGGGTGTTTACGTCGCAGCCGGGTGGCAGGACGTGTATGCTTTCCCTTTCCCCTTCCCTGACTGCCAGCGCGGCCCAACTGGGCGGCGGCCTCTGCAGGTGCGGAGGTGTGTGATGGGCCCGGTTCTCTCATGACAGTGTCAGGCTTTCAGATTTCAACACAGACATTCTCTTATTACTCCATGGTCACCTCACACAGTTCTCTTGAAAACTGCAGATTTGCAGTATAGCCGGGATTTTTTTTTTATTATTAAATGCAAAGCCGATAGAATTTTGCATTTTTAATCTCATATTCAATTATCTCTACACCATTTATTAGAAATGCTTTTTCATCCTTTCCTGACTTCTAATCTATGTGACTAAAACCCTTTCAGTAATAATTTTAGTAATGAAATTCGCCTAAGTTTTATTTTCCTTATTTATTTGGGTTATCCCTGGATCTTTATTATTACATAAGCGTTTTATAACCACTTTGACTCAGTCTATAAAACAATCATTTAAGGGTTTTGTCTAGAAATATACTCACAAATTAATGGAGTGGGGGAGACTTGATCGTTGTGGGCTAAATGATTCTTTCCACAAATATGAAATGTATATCTATTTATCATATATTCTTTTATTCTTTAAATGATGCTTGTACTTTTTCCCCCAATTGCTCCACGCTTTTATTTTTTTCTACATGCCTTGTGCATTTTATTCCTTTGATGAGGGTTGTTTTTATATTATGTATTAATTTGTTTGGGGGGAGGGTACTCAGTCTTGAGTTTCATATTTTGATCTTCTGTCTAGGAGCTCTGCTGACATTTTTATTCATTCTAACAATTTTCCTGTGGAGGATATTAGTAAATAATTATAATAAGCTTTTCTACTTTTCTCTTGTTTCTGTTATTTCTTCTTAGTTTATTGCATTGGCTAGCACTACCAGCTCAATATTAAGAGTTTGTGCTGAAAGTGGATACTCTTTTCTAGTTTCCAGATTAATGTACTGCTTCTAAAGACTTGCCACTAAGTCATCTCTCCACTTAGAGTTCCCAGAGATGATCGTTGCCTAGGGTTTTTAATCATGCATGGATACTAAATTTATCTAATTTTTTTCCTTTATTAAGATTATTGTAGCAGCAGTCTGCTTTGCATTGCCTGTGTGGCAAATTGTATGTATGTATGTAGGTGTGTGTATATATATGTATATACACATATATATGTTGGTTATTCCTCATTCATAGTGTATGCACTATTTGATTGTGATACACTAGAATCAATTTTCTAGTTTTTATTAGGGATGCTTGCATTTATTTTCATAAGTGACATGAGGCTATTTTTTTCTTACATGATTTTTTGCTATCAAGTTTATATTCAAGAGTAAGAGGCTTAGCGTTCTGTTTTCCTCTTCTCAAACATGGTTTGTGCTAAATGAAGCTGCTGTGTTCCTTGTGTGTCTGATGAAACCCTTCCTAAAATTTTTGGGAGGTCGAGAAAGGATTGACTTTTGAGTTAATTATTTTAGAGCTTATATCTAATTCTTTATTTTCGAGTCGTATGTATGTTCTAGAAAATTGTTTTCAAAAATTATTTTTGTTTTGTTATCCATTCTCACATGAACATTTTTTATTTCTACACCTTTGTTATATAATTATTTTTAATTTTCTTTGAATTTTTTTCTGAAGATCTAAGTCGACTATTTCATGTTGTCCAATGGCATGGAGCCCTTGGGGGTGTAAGGCGCCCCTCAGAGCCGCTCTGCATTCGGAAGCTTGACCGGTAGCACTCCTTTTGTTAAGTTCTAAATAGAGTGTCTGTATGTTGTTTAGAAATAAAATACCTGGTCATTTTTCAGAAAAATAAACTCGACAGAAACATCATGTTTTCCTTCCTTCTCAACGGGAGTGTTTTTTTCATTAAACAATGAGGGTTTTGTGATTATTATGAAGATAGTATGAGTGACTTCTATTTCTGCACTTATTTAAATCATGGTGCTTATTGCCATGACAACCAAAACGACACAGTTTAGCAAGATATCTGAGACCAAAGCCTGATTTCTAAATAATTCTCCTTCTGCTCCACTTCCTTACCAAAGCACCCATATGTGTAATGATTTCCTAAAGAGCGAAGAACCATTTTTTTCTGTAACTGTACATTTGTTTTCCATTATTTTGTGAGATCCATTTTCCCCAAATAGAGCCAGAAAACTAAAAACATATTAGTGCTTTTCCCAAAACATTGTCTACATTATAATACTCGAGAATATTATAAATTACAACATAACTACAAAATAATGGTTAAAATGTCCTACCCTTATTATAAAAATTAGCATATCCTATGAATACAATAATGACTAGTCTTAAATATTAATTATTATAATAAATAATCCATTGTTTCCAGATTAGTACGGCTTCTTGAGCCAACAAAGGCCTATCTAGACTTCCCTTATTTACATGGGAGAAAAGAAGGAGATGGGAGAAAAAAAGAGATTTGTCAAATCTATGTGAATGTGGTATTTTTAGTATCAAACAGTAGTTGTTTTTTCCCCGTTGATAGCAGTAGTTGTTTTTCCCTTTTGATAATGACTCTTCTGTGATTTGCAAATATTATTTGAGAGCCAAATAGATTCAACAAAATATGAAAGGAATTCAGTGACTTATAAGCTAATAAAGCCCTGCTAGCCGTCTACTTTTCTAGCTCTTTCTTGAGCCAAGACGCCAGAGGCCACGGGGGCGTTTATATTTTAAACAAAGGATAAAATCCATCACATTGCTGGTCCCGCCTACTCTCTGATTTCATTTCTCACAGGGGCATGCATTTGGCCTCGTTCAACCCCGGTCACCTGCCCTGCTCAGCACAGTTAACCAAATCTGTTTTTATTACGCGCCTGTGTGCCTGTCACTTGAGCATGGTGGCCCCTCTGCCAGAATAAATCAGGCCACCGTGCTGTACAGAGACGAGCAGTGTTTCCTGCCTCTCCCCAGGGAGGCATCCAGAAACAAAGGTCAGCACCCCCATTTCAATAGCTTTTTCCTTTTCTTAATATCATTTCCTAGTTCAGGAGCATGTGCTTTTCAGAGAAGGGAACTTCGGCTTTTGTCAGCTCCATGCTTTTGACATCTCTTCACGCCCTATCTTATAAAAATGTGTTTCCCAAACTCGGCTGCTCACATGTGCAGAGGCGAAGGTATGGGGGTGCCGTTCACTCCGTCTGCCTGTCGGGGAGCGGGCTTTGAGCTGCGGGTTAGCGCTGTGCGCGTTGGCCTTAGCCATGAGGCAGGTACTAGCGTCCCCCTTTTTCAGATACAGACACTGGAGATCAGAGATGTCCAGTAAATGGCCAGGAGGTTAGGAACATGCGGCTCAAATGCCTTCATGGCAGACTTAGTCTTTTCCAAAGATGCCTCCCACCTTGAAGACGGTGCAAAGGGTAGCACAGTTTTAAGTCACACTTTTACATGAATCTTCTAAGATATGATTTCTTTATTTCCAGTGACGTGATTCAGTACAGTATTTCCAATGGAACGTTTGTTTAAAGTTGGAAATGCCTCTGTATTTCAGGTAATCATGTCCCCGAGGGCAAGATGGTTCTGTGTCCCTTTGGACGTGAGCCTCCTGCACCCCACACAGGGCTTTGAAAGTGTGCTACTAAGTTCATATTTATTGAAAAGTTGAATCAACTAATCAGTGATGTAAAAGCTAGCTCAAACGCTGCTTCAGATGACGAGGCATCAGAATGCAAAGCAGGTCGCAGTGGTTTGTTCGTCTCTGCGTCCACATCTTCTACCCGGTGACTTAGACTGGTTAGGCCTATTCCCTCCACCTTTGCATTTGAGCTGCGACTTGCTATGGCCGAAGGAACACAGCAAACACGATGACGTGCCAATTCCGAGTCCTTGCAGGGACCTACTTTCTCGGATCTTCCTCAAGGCCGTGCGTGTAATTCCAGGCTGGCCCGAGGAGGGCGAGGCTTCAGGCTCACTGCTCGACCTACAGACACGCAGCCAGGCTGACCTCGCTGACGGAAAGGCTCAACCCTTGCTTCAGGAGCGCTCGCTCTTTTAGGCACTGAGCTTTAGCACAGTTGTTTATTCAGCAGCCTCTCCCTGCTCTGAGTCACCATCTAATTGATTTCATTTTCAAAGCTGCTACCTTGAACCACATTACATTTGAAGGTGATTGTGAGAAGACAACTCTTCATTTCACAGGAGACTTGAGAGATTCTGAGATCATGTCCCCTTCGCAGCATTTTCAAGCTTTCTGCTGCATCATCTTCTGGGTATTAGAATTCCAAACTTTTGGAAAATAAAGTATTTTTACAAAATAAAGTTTCTATCAATTGCAGTGATATCCAGAGGAGTCTTTTAAAATTCTCAGTTACCAGAATCTCATAAAAAGGAAGTTTAACTTCTCTCGAAGGGGGAAAAGGAACTCGTTTAATAAAACCCTGATAATTTCGCAATTGATACGTTCATTAAATCAGCAAGTTTTTGCCTTAATCTTGCCTGATGTTGCATGTCAACCTGATCGCAATAAAGCTGAGAGAAAAGCATGGTGATTAGAAAATGGAGCAGCACTTTCTACTGTTCTTCAATTTTTGTTTTAACAGTTGGAAAAAAAAAAGACATTTTTGTTGCAATTCTACTCAGTCATCTTTGGAATTTTAATTGAAAATAGATGTGACCCGAAGTCCAAGGACTAAATCAGAACAATCAAGGCAAATGCTAACTTTCTAACTTATTCCGAGTACGGGATAGGTCCCATGCAGAATAGTATCGGGCGCCAAGCCTGTCCATTCTCTTCTCCCTCCTCCTCGTCCTCCTCGCTCTGGTCCACCCACTCACACAGCACAGTCATGCCTCCGGGGACTCTCTCCCAGCACCAGTCATCACACCCGTCTTCAGCGGTGACAACGCTGGCACGATATGAATGAAGCATCCTGAGCACAGCCCGCCACTGCGTCCAGTGCCCTCTGCTGTCGGCACCGGCTCTTCCCTGCCTTCCGAAGCAGACCCGCCTCGCGGGCTCCGCTGGGAGGGGCCCTGCGACTTGTCCTGCGCATCCTGTGACTGACCGTGACCCTGCGACCTGACACACCACCTCTGCTGTGAGCTGTCGAAGGCCTGTCGAAGGCAGAAGCCTGGACGGGCATCCCACTCGGAGCTCACGCACCTTTACTCCTGCCCTCCGACTCGTGTGTGCAGACCTTTCCTGGCGCAGCTGCCACACGTCACGAGGTGCGTGGTTCCCAGGCCCGAGTCCTGTCCCGAGCTCTGTCCCACAGTCATCTTCCAAGCATCACAGACCGCAGGGAAAGGGAGGCCTTCAAGACGAAAAGGAGCATTTCCGTGAAAAGACAGATGAGGCCCAGTGTTCCCACCTCTTTGTAGAGGCTGGATCCGACGTTGCCTGTGGGTGAAGTGGGCTCTTCACCCATGTAGACTAATGCCAGTGGTCCTGGACGTGACATGGCAAGGACGGGCCACAGTAAGTGCATCTCTGCTTCAAGGAGAGGAGACAGCCGCCCGGCGTGGGCAAGCCTGGGAGCGGGATGGCAGAGCTAGACCTACATGGAAGCAGCTCTGGGGCCAGTTCCCCGCCCTGACCGTCCACACCATGAAGGACGCCTTTTCCACCTCTTCCAGAAGCTCGGGGCCGTGCCGACATCACCTTCGCCATGTCCCTCCCTGCCGGTGTCTCTACTTCAGCCAGTGGCACTGGGGCCAGTGTGGCGGCGAGTCGACTGCAGGAAGGCTCTCTGTTCTAGCCTCGGGGGAGACGGGCGATGCCACCATAAACCTGCACCCTGGTGCCTCCCTCGCAACAAATATTCAGCTGGTGATCTCCGCCCCGCACGTGTAGTCAGGCCCCAGCGAGCAGATGCTCTAAGCTCTTGAGCTGAGGTGTAACACAGCCAGGGCGCTCAGTCTGCAGAGCGCTCAATGGACTTCGCATGCGTAGCATCTGCGGGCGACTCCGCAGAAACGGAGGTGGAGGGTCCCCCAGCTCCCCAGAGAGCACCCTCTGTGCCTGTGTCTCTTCTGGCCTCTTTTCGCACGTTGAGCACGGGAGAAGCCACAGACACTCGTTCTCCTGTTCGTCTGCAGCTGCCTTTGTAGAAACGTGTCTGTTCACCCCACTCGTTCTCCATCTGCTGTGTTTCTGGTCTGTGATCTCCAGTCTTGGGCGGAATAGACAGAGCACTCAGGAGTGCTCTGTGCCCTGTGCATGTCTTAGCGATGTCCGCCGTCCCTCCCTAGGAACGTCATCCAGTGTCTCGGTCATCCAGTGGGCAGCGTGGAGCATTAATAGATGAAGCCCGCCCATGCTCGCATTTCAGCGTTCGGCCACCACTGAAGTCGGAGGGGTCCAGCTTCCACACCCAGTGTCCTCACTTTTATCTGGGGCTCATTATCCGAAGTTCCATCTGTTCTGCATCAGAGTCACTTCTCGTAGCTGCAGGGGACTGTTGGGATAGTGATGTCAGCGTTGGCCGAAGGAGCTTGCTCTTTTCCTCAAAGCAGGGTGGTTTTCGACGAGGCATCCAGGAGTCACACACACAGTATTCTTTACGTTTCTAGAAAAACGAAATCGTGAGGTCGGTGGACTGCTCGGGGTACTGGACATGCGCTGCAGTTAACGAATGAGGATGGTTTATCAAAACCACTAGGGCTGATACTTTTCAGCCCCGTGTCCACGGTCCCGCGGCCAGCAGGGTCCCCCCTCCGTGTCGGTGTGGATCCGGGGCGGCTGTTCTCCTGGAGTCCCTGTCAGTCAGGCCGACTGGGACAGAGCAGCGCCAGGAGCAGCGGCGCGTGGCCCTTTGTGGGACCCGCAGCCGGAGGCTCAGGTTCAGATGCCCGGGGTCCAGTGCTAGAAGCTGCCCCTCTAAATGTGTCATTGGGCAGCTCAGCTCCCTCCGTGTCAACATCTCCCCTGTACAGGGGCGACTCGGGTGTTGCAGGGTCTCTTGCAGGCTGAGGGACAGAAGGCACGTTCAGATGCGTGGATGGGGCGTGGCGCTCAGTAGAATGTCGGCGGCCGTTTCTCTGCCACCCTGGCGCGCCCCTGGCCACTCAAGGCTGCCTGCAGTCTTCGCCTCCAGGTTCCCAAATGTCCCTTCCTGCCTTAGGTCTCTAGTGGGGGAGCAGAAGGCTCAGGAGCGATGTCAGTGTGCACAGCGTCTTGAGGACAGAACCTCTCATCTGTGGTCCGGCTGCCAGGCCCCTCGACAGCAAGTGGTTGCTCGTCCTTGTGGACTGGGCTTCAGAAGCTGAGAAGCCGCAGGTCCTTTCTTTGGGCAGAGACTACCTGGGAGGGTCTCTGGAAGGCCAGCACTCCCAGGGCATCCGGCTCCGTCCTGGCTCCCTCGAGGGTCACTCCCACCTGGGGCAGCAGACTGGCCTGCACGGTGGGCCCTGGCTGCTGGAAAACAAGGAGCGTTTTAACTGAAAGTGTCAGCACCTCGCGGTGGCGTCGATGGGTGCTGCCACCCAGGCGGCTTCCCCGGGGACTGTCCCCATCCGTCCATCCCTGCAGGTCCCTCTGCTCCTGGCAGAGTCGGCTGCTTCGAGCTGGGCCTGGAGCTGGAAGCACGGGCATCTGTCGGCGGATTCGGCTCTGGCTCAGTTGAAGGGGCTCATGCCGGGGAGTCAGCTGTTTCTTAACCTGACTGCACTCTCAGGGAGCCCTGTGCAGGCCTGGACGGCTGCAGTCACACCTGACTTCTGCGTGGCCTCCACCGCTGTGGACACATGCTGAGCTTCTCTGATCTCCATCCATGTTCTCTCGAAGCCACCATCCCCCCGAGACAGCAGAATTGGAACCACAATCCCTGCACCGGAGCCGCGCCGCCTCACGTACGTCTGCTCTGGAAGGTGTCAAATTGTGTCCCCTGTCACTGCAGGTTTCGTGAAACCCCAGGAAAGCCCTCCAGGGGACTCTCAGGCGGGGCTTGGGCAGGAGCAAACGTCTCATTAGTACGCTCATTTGTCTGTCCCAGAGGCGTGGCCCTGTGTCCGGAAGACCTCAGCGCGCCCCGCTCGGAGTCGCCCCATCATGACAGCAGTGCCAGGAACGCGGGCTGCCTCAGGCTTGGGCATTTTGCGGGCGGGAAGTCCCGTCTGCCGCCTTCGCAGGCACCTGTTTCCTGCAGTCGGAAGCGGTGAGCTGGGGTTTTGAAAAAGCAAACACCCTATGTCTGTCCGTTGTTTCGAGAGTCCTCTTTAAAGTGCCGTAAACCTCCATTGAATTTTCCTCTTGACACTGGTTTTCCCTTCCTCCCCCTGCTTATTAGCATTTTTTTAAAGCACTTTATTTTTTTTATTGTAGTTGTTCACAATTAGTTGTTCCGCCGCCCCTGATCCTGAACCTGGGACCTTGGGATGTGTGTGGGGCTGCTCCCTGAATAGCATTTTATTTTCTAAGCAAAGAGTCTAGAATGTGGTTGATGAGACGTGAGCATTCATTTAAAGGAACGCGCTTTCAGCCAGATGTCACCGCTCGGTGACTGACTACAGTTTTCTCTCCTCAGGAGAGTCAGGTCTCTGACACATTCCGCTCAGTCCCCGACACCTGGGAGACTCAGGGTCCCTCTTGTGCTCATTCTCGTCAGCACTGTCTGAGTCCTCAGGAGCAGCGGGGGACGTGTGTCCTGTCACCCTGTCCCTTTGTCCTCGTTCTGTCCACACTCTGATATACTATAGGGCCGCTGTCCCCAAGGTGGCGGGAGAGGGGACTGGGGCTGAGACCTCCGGGGCAGGAGGCTGCCCAGCCAGGACCGGCGGGAACACCTGCCTCTGTCCCTGGAGCCCGGGGCCCCTGAAGGAGCCACACCTTCCTCCACCCTCTGCCGGTCCCCGTCCTCTGTGTGCTGAATGTGGCCATTGTCTCTTTCTCCCACCTGACCAGGAAATGCCCCAGCGTGTACTGGATCATAGGTTTTCATTTTAAAGGAAGAGGGAGGCAGGATGAAGACAGGTAGGCAGGTGGGGAGAGAGAGGAGGAAGACGCGCTTTCACTCGTTTGTATTCAGTGGTTCATCTTGGTTGCTGCCACCGGCCCCGGGACGCGAACCCCGGTCCTTGGGTTGCACGTAGACTGCTCGGCGGAGGCGGCAGACCTCACTGCTGCTCCTCCAGGTGCGCCTCGTCTATTCGTCATACAGGTTTTGAGGAAAGATCCGTGACCAAGACTGTTAGGGCCCTCGGTCCAGAGCGTTTAGGATTTGACGCAGGGGCCTCCGGGTCCGCCATCGTCCTAAGCCTCTCCTGTTAAGGTTCCTTTGCTCTCCCCGTGTCCCCGTGTGGGACTTTCTCTGTTTGGGAGCAGTGACGTGTGCTGAGCACGCCTGCAGCACGTTGCTTGAGGACGCCAGGGATTGCGTTGCATGTGCAGCTTTTATTTCTGGCTCCATGTGCGAGGACAGCCCCCACGTCCTCCAAGTGCCTTTGTGGGGACATCGCTGGATCATTTCTGCCTAGAAAACAACAGCCTGGCATCTAGAAACCTTAGACAATGCGGAGCACTGAGCCGATGTGAACAGAGCGTTTTCTGGGCCGCACCTCGGCCTGAGAGCTTCTTCCTCTGGGCCTCTGGGCACCGCCTGCGGGTCGTTCCTGGCACAGAGCCTGCCTGTGGCTCTGGTCAGCGGGCGCTTCACTAGGGTCGCCCACCAGAGGACACGTGCCCTCACGTCAGTGTCCCGTGCAGGGCGGTTTCGGCTCTTTTCGCGGTTGTTACTGTGAGGTAGAAACGGCTGCGTTTCTGGTAACTGTCGTCTCGGCTCCCTGAGGACGAGCACATGACCCTCTCATCATTTCCCAGATCCTGCCAGTGACCACACGTCAGAAAAGGGCTCTCCCAGTATACGGTCCCCACAGTGCATGGGAGTGGCTTTCTCGTCCCTAAATCTCGTTGTTGTCGTCGTGATGAGGTTGGCATTTTGAATAGGCTTGTAAGCCATTCGTATTTCTCTTACTAATCATTCTGTCACTTCCATCGCAAGATGAAACTACTCGAATAGACAGTTCCCAGTTAGCGGGGTACACCGCCCCGCAGCCAGCACCCAGGAACTTCATTACGTCTGCTTCTAGCAGCCGTCTCGTGACATATCTGCGCGGCTCTCTGAGACTTACACATGACGCTGCAGCCCCGAAAACTGAAGCGACGTGTCTAACAAGTGTGGCGGCCGGAATTGCCACCCAGGACTGACCAGCTCCTGACCCGACGAGTGTTGTCACTGGGCTTCGAGGGGAGAAGTACGGGGACACTACATGCAGAACACGCACGCTCACACACACATGCTCACACTCACACTCACATACACGTATGCACACACTTGCATAGACACACCCACATATACTCACACACATGCTCATACACATGCTCACACTCACACAAACACACATGCACACACTCACATAGACACACCCACATATACTCACACATGCTCATACACATGCTCACACTCACACACTTACACACACACACATACACACTCACATAGACACACCCACATGCTCATACATATGCTCACACTTACACACACAAACACACATACACACTCACATAGACACACCCACATATACTCACACATGCTCATACACATGCTGACACTCACACACTTACACAGACACATGCACACACTCACATAGACACACCCACGTATACTCACACACATGCTCACAGTCACACACAAACACATATATGCACATACTCATATAGACACACCACATATACTCACACACATGCTCACATGCATGTTCACACAGCATTCACACAAACACACATGCACACACTCACATGAACACACACCCATATGCACTCACACATATACACAACCACATATACTCACACACATGCACACACACTCTCACAGGCACACATGTGCATCACACATACATACACTCTTGCACACATACTCTTTCCCACACACACTCACACCCGTGCACACACGCATGTATACTCACTCCGATACACACACATGCTCACACTCACACACACATTCGTACTAACATAAAGTGGCAGATCCCCCTACGTCCCTGCGTTGATGTTGCCTCTGAGAGACCATCATCCCCGACCTCCCCTCATGCAGGCTGGAGAGGAGGAAGGATGAATGGAAGATTCTTTCTGTCTGGCTGGACTCATGAATCAGTAGATTGAAGAAAATCAATGGAAGGGAATGAGACAAAAATAATACTTACCTCTAGCAGAATTTAATTATATTTATACTATTTCTCCTGCAAGGGAATGTGGTATTTGTCTAATCACATTTTTAAACCTTTCCCTTGATTTTTTTCAGAGTTTAGACCCAAACTAATGACCACATTTGTTTTCTTGTATATTTTTGTGGTGGTTTTGACCTCACTTTCAGCTCTATCGTCCAGGTACAGTTTATTTGGGCACACTAGTTGAAGCACAAAAAAACTTTTATTTTTCTCCTAAAATTCTAATTCCTCTCCCTAGAGACAGCTGTTGAATAAGTGACCTTTTCCCTCACTGCTTCATTTCCTTGATACATGACGCTTACAGTAGGGACTTCTGAAATGTTTTCCCACCTACCTGAAGCTCGTCGGTGTACCAGCCACATCAATAACCTCAGAGACAGGGAGCACACTCATCATTCTACACCTTTGAAAGTAAAAAAAGGGTCGGGTGAGTGACATATTAGTTGTCGTATGTGCTGGCCGTGAAAAACAAGCTACAGGTGGGCAAGGAGAGGGCTGCTTGCCCGTGTGCTCTGTGGTTTGCACAGAGGAGCAGGTAGAAACAAGGGCGGCGATCCGCCATGACGCGCGGTGCCAGCCTCACAAGGGAAGATGGCGGCGCGCCCGGGCGGAGATGGCGGGAGGCCGCCGCCATGTTCTAGACCAGCCACGTGGGAGGGGCGAGGCGCGTGGGGACCACCGTTGTAGGATCGGTGGGGTTTTCTTTGCAAGAAGCAACCTCATCCCCCAGACGTCGGGGCCACCATCACCCGCCAGGTCCCTTCCCTTCCTCACTCACCGTGTGGGCTCAGCATCTGTGGTGTCACCATGCCAGGCTGTAGCACTTTGCCAGAGCGATGGTTTGCATCAAAAAGGAAGGATCACTATGTACCCGGATCGATTTCTTTTCATCCCACACCAGAGTTTCACTCTCCTCAAGCTTCTGTACAATCATTCCTTTCTGAAGAGCGTAAGAAAGTGTTTCACAAGAGGAAAGAAAGCAGAAAGAACGTCAGTAATAGCATGAGTGCCTCCTGTGTATCCGGGAGAAAGCCAGTTAGACGGGGAGACTAACCACTTGACATTCGCTTCTAATTTAAGAACCTTCAGGGAGTCAAAAGATGCCGGGGGCGTGGGGGCAGGTCAGCCGCTGCAGCAGGAAGGACTCAGGCACAAAGACGAGACTTCCATGGAGGATGAGGTTCTGCCTTCTCCATCGGTGAGTTAGAGATTAGGCCCCCCTGTCTCGGCGAGTGACACTGCAGTTCTTGAAGGGCCCAATTGGATCTCTCGTGAGTGTGCTTTACGCATTGCACTCGTGTGTGGTGGAGAAATTGTTTCATTTACTGCGTGAGTAGCAACGAGATGGAAACATGAGTCAGTGAGAACCGTCTGACAGGAGCCCATTTCCCTCAAAGAGAGTAAGTCTAGTCGGAAGAGAATTCACAAGGACTATTTCAGAAGCAAATATTAAACTCCTCATATTTTGTGACCTGCTAAACCAAGAAATTAATGTGTTTTTATTAAGGGATCAGTTTTTAAATCCTAACACTTAAAAAAAACCCACCCCTTTCTTCCTCATTTTCAGAGTTTCATCAGACGCTAAGATAGTCATTTGCATGTTTTAGTTCAAATGCCAGAGAAAGGCCTAGAACCCAGGTCTCAGACCTGGAGCAGCAGTGACAGAGGCCACGGGGAAGCGTGGCATGTGCGTTTACGCTGTCATCATTTCATTTCAGCACGCAGACGTGGGATATCGGAATATTGAACATCTTTGGGTTTGAAGAATTTCAGAAGAATGAATTTGAACAAGTAAGTGGGATCCCTTCTGCAACTTCACAGTTTGGCAAGTTCATTGTTTTTATTCAGCAGAGGTTGCTCATGTAATCCTTATACATGCAGAGTTAAAAAGAATCCTTGGTCATCGCTTTTAAATCAATGTGCCTGTTTGGCTGGCGCGGTCGTTGTCTGTGGTCTTACTGCTGACTGGCCTTTCGTAAGCCGAGGCAGTGGTTTTGAAAGACCATGTGAGCCTGGGTCGTGCTTTGGAAGCACAGAGGCAGGACGTGTCTGTACTGGATGTCGGACAAGCGTCTGCAGAAACCTTGACCAGAAATCAGAATCGAAATCGTCGAGCGTGTGTGCTAAATGCTGTCCTTAGTAGACTCATCTCCATGTGACAGTCGTAGATATGATTATTGGAAACTCATCAAAATAGATGAAAGAGGCATTGATTATTTTTAATCCAGTGCCATTTAAGGCACTTTGAAATGCATTAAGTTCTTTAGGAGTCTTAAGTATCCGATATGAATGGATGACTCACATGAAGTACAGCTGACAGGCCGGGGTGGGAGCAGAACCGGAATCTGCCTTAGCAAGCAGCGTGGGCAGGCTGCAGAGATGCAGGTGGGCGTAGCTGGCAGCCCCCCCGCAGCAGTGTAACTGGGGCACAGCTGTGCGAGCGCAGGGGCTTCCGACGCTCACAGAGCTTGGTTAGCTGTTCTCTTAGGGAAGATAACGTGGCAGCTCCTAAGACCAGAGACGGGGTGACAGAGGACATGTGAAAGCCAGTCTCTGACTTTTACTAGCAGAGCTGCCATGGCCAAGATGAAGAGTCTGTACCAAGCATTGGTTTCCTTCTCTGTAAAGTCAGGACAGTCAGTTCGCAGAGTGGCAAGATTCAGCAAGATGACCGTGACTGAGGCTCTGGGGCCCCTCGCCAGTGCGCGCCATGTGGCTAAGAATGGGCAGCCAGCTGCCATGTCCTTAAACGATGGGGACACTTGACACCTTGTACAGTTCACCTTTCTTTTCTTTATTCCCAAGTGACTGTGCAGGGTCTGATATTGGATCTTACATCATGCTGGCTTATCGAGTCTGGGGAGAGGCATTATGAATCATGGTTTTCAGGAGCCCTTACCGAAAACCTAGCGCGCCGTTTAAGACAGGAGATCAAGGGTTTCTTCTCTGTTCGTACTTGTGTTTCCGGGGAGTAGTGGGAAAAGAGGACTGCCAGGGCATTTTTATTGCTGGCACTCGGAAAATTCGTGAGGCACATAGGAGGGAATCCGTTCCAAGAGTGACCAGCCGAGCCGACAGCAGCGTGCTCGGTGGCCAGGCTGCCTCCTGGGACGACTCGTCGGCACCAGCGATTGTTTCCCACTGACGTATTGACTCTGAGCTTTTGCCTTAGAGAACCTGCAGGTTTTTCTTGGTTGCAATGAGACTCACTGGTTTTGTCATCTCCTGCTGTGGGACAGGCCCGAACAAGAGGCCAGACAGCCTTCCACGCCTCTCTCGGGGGGTCCTCCCAAGCCCACTCCACACCCAGAGCTGTGATCTGCCAAGTCTGCGCTGACAAGTGAAATGTAGGCAGTGTTTGCTATTTTCTTATCACAACTTAACCACGCGGCTGCAATGACCTGAATCTCTTACTAGTCCTTCTTTCTACTACATATTTAATTATACATTGTAGCATATATTTGCAGGTGCCTCCTGGGTGGAGTACCAGTTAGAGCCGCCGCTTCCCAAGGAGCGCAGTCCACATACATCCCAAGGTCCCGGGTTGACATCCGGGGCTGGAGGAACAATCAGTGTGAAAATGAGATGAAAATGAAATACAGGGCTGCTTCTTCCTCCTCTCTCGTTGCCTGCCCGCCTGCTCGCCTTCATTCCTGCCTGCACCTGGCCTTTAAAAAGACCCAGTCTATGCACTGTCTTAGATTTTTCTGTCATATTTTCTTAAATATAAATAAGGAGTCTCCGTTAAATGCCATGTTAGTTTTAGTCACTTAGGGGTCCCATTTTCAGACCCATTCTTTGACTTACGAAAATGAAAACAGATACTTTGAAAGGATATACCTTTTTCTTAGCAGGCTTGCTTGACTGTTGTGTGAACTACTGAGTAGGTGTCCTTTGGAAGAATAAATTGGTTTTCTTCCTCATTTGTCCAAGTCTCACTGTACAGTGGATTTAGCTAATTCCTCAATCTGCATGTGAACTTTTTAAAGCCATTGCTTTGAGTGACACAGTCTAGATTCTTGTGTCACTAACAGGATGCGAACTTTGTCCCTTTTTTATTCCATTGCAACCTCTCTACAGGATGTTCGAACCCAGAACAACATTAGTGCTTTTCTAAGTGTCTATTTGGTTCTGTGCTGAGCGTATGAGCCCATCCACCAGCGATTTGATAGAACACGAGCGCTGCGGGCTGCAGGTGCATCTGGCACTGCTTTTTGTATAGAATAGAAGCTTAACAAATGGGTTTGCCATGGAAATTGAAGGAATAAACTTGTAAGAAAAAAAGCCTCCATCCAGGATATTTTTGGTCCCCTGATTCAGAAATAAGTGGATGTATTTTTTGACAATATTTCCTCCATAAGGAATTTGACAAAGGTACAATGGTTATATTTATTTCACCCTTATATTTTAATTAGACTCGAAGATTTTCCAGTTAATGACATCATCTCTTGAACTTTCCTCAAAGGAATGGCGTTTTGAGGGTCGTAGAGAAACGGATAAAGCAGGATTGGACATGAGTCGGCGATCCTTGATAATTGTTCTAACTGGCTGAGGCCAACAGGACGTCACTACACAATTCTCACTGTTGGACAGGTTTCGAACTGTCCATAATGTACCATTTTAAATGAGAAAAATCGAGATGAGATAAATATTATTTTAACAGATGCTAGAGTATCTTCTCTCCCAACATGTTACTGCAGAATATTCTACATGAAGCACATTTTCACCAGAGACCCAGAGAGCAAAGTCCAAAGTTATGCTTCTGACTCCCGGCCTGGCTTCGATAAACAGGCAGTGTATTTTCTGTGCGTTTATTGAGGGCTCATCCAAAATACCTAAACATGGCTTTTCTTTGCATTCACATTTGCATCTCCAATCTTAGCATGTTATTATTTAGACAGAGAAAACGCGTTTAGTCAATAGTTTACTTGCTGGCCGACCAATGTCTTCCACCCTCTAATTCCAGTGTAGTAATTATGTTAGAGGCGAATGTTGGCTTGAATTAGACCCATTAAAATATGGGATTTATTTTATGAACCTGGTGCCCGAATAACAGATTCACTGAAAGAAATGTTGAAAGGTGTTTGTATTTGTGTTCAACCGGTAAGGTGTTGCCTGTGCAGTACCTGTCCCTACCTTTGCTTAAACGCTGTCACATAGTGTCGTTTGAGATGGCACAGGGTCACGTGCTGGGTGGAGGGAGAGCTGGGTGCTAGCGCTGAAGGGGATCACTGCACACAGACCTTGATTTATGGCGAAGCGCAGCGGAATCCTGCCTTCTGTTTTGACGCAACGTTCTCACAATAAAATTGATTCAGAAAATACACTCTCAAAGGGACTCCAAGGGAAGAAAGGATGTTTGGTTCCTTTAAGAAATAGACTCCCCCACCGTGGGCGGGAAGAAGGGAGGAGAGAGAAAGGGTCAGAACAGATTACAGCTGCCACACCGATTAGGCTGCAGGCAAGGAGAGCGCTGTCTTGCCCTGGATTGAGAGCGAGAGCAGGAGAGAGAAAATGTGGCCCTGTCCGCTGAGACCACCTAGAAGAGAGGCTGCCGTGGTCGTGGGAAAGTCAAAACCGATAGTAAAATCGCCAAATAAGCTATACATGTATTTTTCTACTTTTTTAAAATGTATATGTACTTTTTAAACATATTGGACAAATAGCGTATCATGACATTATGTAGCTTTATTACAGATTTGGAAGCTGAAACATGTCAGAGAAATATGTCTCCCCCCACCCCGACACACACACACACACACATACACACACACACACTCCTGCCCTGAGACACCCTGCAGAGCAGTGAGCAGGAGACTCATGGTGACAGGGAACAGGACTGGCCTCAAAGTCCCGCCCGGAGCCGGAGACTCATCTGCGCTCCGTGTTTGCAGCGGCTTTGGGCTCAGGCTGCTGAGACAGTAGCACCTGGCATCTCAGACGAGGCGCGCAGTTGAGAAATACTGAGTCCGGGAAATCTCCCGTCATCCCTGCTCTCTTACCGATGTCACATGTGGGGGCTTTTCCTACATCTACGCGTCGTGCACATTCATGCACCTGTGCTTTATATATACGTGCATCGGTGGGCAAATCAGCTCACGATTACGTGCCCCGTCCTCCCCTGCTGCCGGTGTCCACTGTGTCTGCACCGGCTCCTCCTCGTAGCCGCCCCCTGGTCCCCAGGGGCAGCCGGCTCACGTCCCTCACGCCGGGGCTCACTCCCTCCGGAGCCAGCTTTAGCGAGTCTGCTCCGGATCGTGATGGCCATGTCACGCTCGGGCGTAGTTCTCCCTCACGGATATGTCACAGAGGAATAACATAAAGGGAGAGCAGTTGGTGAAAACGCACTCAAGAAATTAAGTTTGCCATTAACACGAATGATGGACCATCTGGAGGACCAGAAGCGTTCTGTGCCTCCAGAGTGCTTTCAGGGGACGGGCACTCTTTATTATTAAACCAGTTAGCAAGGGCACTCAGTGTTCCGAGCGGGTATTTCAGTCAGAGGAGGGTGCTGCTGATTAAGTCATCCTTTATCATTATTCGTTATCACCTACGAACACGCACCTTTTCCCGCCCTCAGCTCCACTCAGAAAACCTGAGCTGCGCCGGACCCCAGACACCATTCTGTTGGAATTAAGAAGTAAAATGCTGATGACTGCATCGGAGTCCACCTCCTCCTTCACTGCTGCTGCAGATTTATGCCCCCGGACACGCACCCCCACTTGCCCGTAAAGAGCCTTCACTGCGGCTGTAACACACGCACGTGGGCTCGCCGGGCACATGGCTGGTGGCGGCGGCGGTGGGAATAAACCACATTTGGTTGGAGGGAGAGGTTTTCCAGTAGAGATACAGGTGGCGAGTCTGTCCTCGTCCTTCCCCACATCTGCTGCTCTTCCGAGGTTCCCACGACCGCACGTCGGTTCTGTTTCAGCTTCAGTTCAGACCGCCGTTTCCGTGATAACGTTCAGTGCACAGAGCGCTGCCCGGCGAGTTTGACAGCCCGGCCTGTCCACTGGCCTCTGCTACCACGAGTCCCCTCAGATTGCGTGGGGCTTGTCCACCGATGGGGACAGGGGTACCCATGTCCTGTCTGAGGGCACCGCTGTTTCCACTTGGCTTTGCCCGTCCAGCGCGCTTCTCCCTGTGATTTATTTTCAAGGCAGGAGTGAAGGCGAGCAGGCAGGCAGGAGGAGAGGAGGAGGAAGCACGCATTATTTTACTTACTGGTTCCTCTTCGTTGATCCCCCAACCCCAGGTCTCAAACCCTGGTCCCTGGGAGGCAGTCGGATCATGTCACAGTGGCCTGACCCACCAGGTCAGCAAGACGCGCCCCTCCCATGAGGTTTCAGTCGACTACTTCAGGAGGTCACTCCTTCAGGAGTGCAAGGGACGCGGTGGGCCACAAACGGTTCCGACAATTGTCTGGCTCACACGGCCCTAGAACATCACAGCTGCGAAGACAAATCACAACAGAATTCACAGACACAGGAGAGTGGTCCCAGAGGGCGGGGGCAGCGGGGATGGAAGGAGTGACTACAAGGAGGTGACAGCAGCAGGACTCTGGTGACGGGTGTACTGTGTGCAAGACTGCGGTGCTGATTCAGTTCCGTGAGGGCTGCCAAGTGATGGACACTAAAGAAACAATACGGCCATTTAAAAAATAAAAGTTAAATTGTAAAAAGAGTTAAAAGTCTGCTAGAGAAACTGACCTGTTTTTTCAATCTTTTGACCAAGAGAAGAGCCCATTGAATTGTTCTCTTCAAAAGAACAGGCCACCTCTCTGTTAGTCAATGACGGGTTCAGCACTAAGGCTCATTCCGGACGAAGGGGACACAGGTCTCTGGTGTCCTGGCTTTTCCCACTCTTGCTACTGTACCCCTGGCTTTGTCTGTGTTCACACTTGGCACCCCCATTTGGGATCACACTGGATCCACTCATGACTGTTCATTTCGACGCAGTCTTTGCGATCACAGGCTCCTCTGGGAGCTGTTTGCAAGGAGACAGATGCTGTCCCCCCGGTGGCGGCGCTCAGCCTCCGCGAGGCCCGCGGCTGGGCGGGCGTCCTGACACGGAGCGCCAGAGGGTCAGAGAGCTCTGCGGCGTGTTGGGGCCTTGCACGTGCACCTGTGTGCTTTCAGCGAGACAATCTCCACACGAAGGGAGAGAGACGCAGAACGTGGGGGTTTCGGGTACAAGAGAATCAGTCGCTGGGCTTTCAGAACAGTCACTGTGGAGTCTTTCTCAGGCTCCCGTGGTATTGTCTCTTGCAGTAACCCCCATGTTCTAAGTCTCGGGGTCCCTGCATCTATTGCTTGAGCGATCTAGCTCCTAAAACATGCTCCGCTTCAGCACGCTTTCGAGAATCACATTGAAACCAAACTGCTCATCTGCTGTGTCTTTTATTGTGATTCCATATCTATTTTACTATAAAAACTTGCGGAGATTGTGATTATATGTAGCAGATCATCAAAGAGAACCTTCTCGTAATGGTCATTTGCTTCCTGAGAAATGACTGCTGATAGTCCCTCCCCCAAGTTTTCAGTCTTTCCTAATAGCATTAATTTTTAGTATTGAGACGACTTCAGAATAAAAGGAGTGTAGCGTGTCCCTCTCCCGGCCACTACCGTGCACAGAAGTCAGTGGTCTGGGTCAGTACTAAGCAGCCTTTGTCTTAACAAGCAAGCATGTAAAGTTAAATGTCCTATTTTTTCCCCACTGAACTATTTTTTTAATATATTTTTATTCAGAAAATTGATCAGCCAAAGTGTGGTTCATTTAAGAAACAGTTTTAAGTCTGAGGACCTTCCAGGTGAGTGTCTGTTTCGTGAAGTCTAGACGTCAGGGAGCAGAGAGGGAACGTTCTAGTTAACTACTGGCCAGAGGAAAGGAGCATTTAACAATTCCAGAGACCCTGGGCGGAGGGATGGAGGAATGAAGCTGACACTAAGGGATTTCGAGTTGAAATCAGGTCAAAGTGAATTCTCTGAGTTTCTTTAGTCTTTCGCATCACTTCCCGGATGGCAGGGCTGTGGAATGGGTCCTAGTTTATTTTCAAGTTAGACCTGATTCTGTAATGGGATGGAGTAGGCATAGTCAGTCTGCAGAAATTCACTCCATCACCAGATTCACAGAGACCGCTTTTCGTTGTGAAGTCAGAGGCAGGAAAAATAACTGGGGAGGAGGCAGCAACCCAGGACCCTCATTTTCGGACCCAAAGAATGAGTTTTCCTAATTCTTGGGGTGTCCGTGTGTGACGTATATTGATTTTCAGTTTTTACTATGAGGTATGTCTTAGGAGTGTGGGTTCACACGTCTTTCCCTGTAGACCCTAGTTTCAATACAGCTGTGACGTGTGTGTCCCGTCTGGTGCATGTCTCCGTCCCACTTCTTTTCACCTGTTGTATTCCTGCCGTGCACACATCCTGACAACACCCGAAGTCCTGCTTCGGTGAAGGTGGCCTCCAGCCCGTCCTCCTCCCGTCCCCGCCACTGGGACCCTGGAACTGTCCACACCGACCGAGGACATGCCAGTGAAGTGAGGCGTTGATTCAGAGCGAACCACTGACTCCGGCGCCTCCTGCGCGTCCCACCCCACCCACACTCAGAGATGTGACCCTCCCCACGAGGGAGGAAGGCTTTGCGGCGTCCCCGGCACCTCGGCGCTGATGCGCCGGGGGACACGGTGTCGTACTGACTTCACTCGCGGATACAGCATCACAGGCGGGCGGACGCTCGGGAGGGAGCACACGTCCCTGGTGCTGACCGAGAGGCGCCCTGTCTCACCGGCTGGAAGCTGGAGGGCGGGGTGCTCGTGTGGCACCTTGGAGAAGTGGGAGCACGCAGCCCAGGGACAGCAATGTCTGGCGGAGCCCCGGAGAGCGAGTGTCAGGGGACAGCAGTCGTGGTGACAAGTTACTCTGTGGAACCCAGACGGGTCTTGTCTCCAGGGATTATTCCAATCTGGGCTGATGTACAAAACTGTTAGCACTTTTTACATCACCATAGCTCATTTCTTCTTAAATGTCACCCTGGTCTTCCCTTTGCAAACAACAGCCCATTTCCTTTCAGAAATTGTCGCCAGTTGTTTTGAGTGGTAGAAATCATCCCGCTTCGGTTACTTCCAGGGAGTCACTGAATTCTAATTATTTCAAGGTGACGTAGGGACTCACCTGCAGCCCCTGGGGCTGACGATGGTCTGCGGGTCCGGTCCAAGTGAGGCCACGGAGAAGCGCGTGTCAGCTGAGAGGCGGCCTGGGACGGAGCCAGAGGAGTGGCTGGTCGGTGGGCCCAGGGAGGGTGGCTGCTGGAAGGTGAGGGATGCGACCCAAGTGCAGAGTAGTCCACAGTCCAGGATCACTGCCGGGTCAAGGGGAATGAGCCCAGGACACCGCACGGGAGCACGCGCGTCACTGGCGACTTCGCAGACACGAGTTTGGTGGAAGAGCAGGGGCAGGTTTATGGGTGGTTTCAGTCGTGGGGGAGAGGATTTGAGACCAGATGAAAAGATAATCTTTTTGAAGTCTTTTTCCCAAAAAAAGAAAAAAAGACAAATAAAAGTCCAGATGGAAGTAGGACTTCATTTAGATTAGACGGGTTATTTAGGTTTTCAAATATTGTAAGGCAGTTTTTAAAATTAAAAGCTTCGAGAAGTCCCATGTTTGTTTCTGATCGGAGCAGCTTATAGGACAGAACTTGGCCACTGGAGGAGGGTCAGCGCTTTCTGCAGGCCCATCACTCGTGACATGCAGTGGTCCCACAGGTTATTCTTTCCGGAAGGAGCCCCGCATTCCCTTGTCCAGCACAGTGTGATACCAGGAGGCAGAAGGGCTTCTCCTTTCTCTGGGGGCTCATGATGCACCCAACTTTTCTCTCCACCGGCTGAGGAGACTCCAGATGCAAACTATTAAAAAATAGTTTTAAACATTCGCATCTACCTTAGACACACCATTGGTAAGTTAATGCTGTCATTTTACTTGTGGTGGTCACAGGGGGTTCTTGGGTGCATCTCCTAAGGCTTAAAGACTCTCGTTCCTGCCCACAGGGGGTCAGCAACCTCCCCATTCCTCCAGGAAGCCCTGTCACAGCTTAATGCCCCGAATATATACTTTCCCGATCCATCTCTTTGAGGTGGCAAAGAGGTTTACAGTGTGCTGGAGTCTAAACCCCCTTTCCATGGAGTGATGGACAGGTTGGAGGCCACAGGGCCAGGTGACACGCGCTGCTGCCTTCACCTGCAGAGGCGCGTCGGTGTTCCTCAGTCAGTGCTGCGCCCGCTCGAACCTGTGCCAGAGAACGAACGCGTGGATCCCGGCCGTCTTACCTTGTGGGTTGTGTTCTTTCCCCACGACAGCTCTGCGTCAACCTGACCAATGAGAGGATGCACCAGTACCTCCACGACGTGCTGTTTCTCCACGAGCAAGCGGAGTGCGTGCAGGAGGGAGTTGCCGTGGAAACAGCTCACTCTCCGAGTAATCAGGCTGGACTTCTGGATTTTTTTTTCCAGGTACTCGCACCATGTAATTAGATACTTTACAGGGTGTGTGAGCTTTACTATACCGAAGATAAAGAATGTTCTTTCAAGGGGTCTCGCTTTTTCTTTTGAGATATCTATATCTGAGACCCTGCAGCATATTTTCAACCTTTTAAAGTTGACTGAGCCCAAGTTACCTTTACCTGAAGGGCATTTGAAGGATGACCAGTTCTCCAAGAGGACAAGAGATGTCAGATCATTTTGTTATTTAAAAAAAAAAAAACCTTCTGCATTGGTTTTCATTGCTAATATTCTCCTATTGGCTGAGTTACCAATGCCCAATGCACAAAATTAATATTTTATAAAATACTATTAAGACTAACAAGATCGTAAAAGCTTTTCAGCAGAATGTTTTTTTATTTATCTTCAATACTTCTAAATTTAAATATGAAAAAATTGGCAGAAAAATTTATTACATCCCAATACTCTTATTGTATCTGCGGATGTTTTTTGTTTCTAGCTTACAAGGCAAGAATCTTTGCCTCAAGAGCTCTCTCATAAAAACAAAACCCTATGCTATAAATAGCAATCACTCTTTACTAAGAGAGGAAGACATTACTTACATTTACCCCAAATGTCTCTAAAACCCATAAACACGGTTTAAAATTGATATCACCCCGCTGTGGGGAAGCCCATTCTTATATACTCACCATTTCTATCATTGTAGACTTAGAAATTGTTATGCATTTTCTGAAATATTCTGGAAACCATTCTTGTTCCTGCTATCAACCTGTCACTGTCTTATTATTTGAGATCCCCTCCCTCCATCTAGCGCTCCCTCGTCGTGGCGCGTGTCGTCATCACTTACCTAGTTTATTTCAGATGCAAAAGTGTGCCTTGAACCGACCGCAGTCTCTGTACCCACCTGTGCACGGGAGCCCCCGAGACCACCGCTCTTGCTCTCGCCACTCTGTCCTTGACAGGTCACAGGAGGATGAGCCTCCTGTGTCTTTGGTGTCAAGCTTGAGGTTTCATCTTTGGGAAATTATTTCTGTCGTAGGAATCCCGTCAGTTGCAAATGAGGGTGGGCTTTCCTGGTTCCTGCTTCTCTTGATTCCTCACGGAAACGGAATGTACCACCACACCACGTGTGGGGTGGAACTTGTGTCTTCACTGACTATGAAGGGCTGGTGTCAGGCAAGAGCTCTGACAGCAGAAAGCGAGCGGATTGTTTCCTTTACAGGCCGCAGTCCATAACTCGCCAAGGGTTGTCGTCATTACGTGGACTGTGCGTCCACTTCCGTGGCCATCCCTGTGCGTGGGCCCTCGGGCGGGGCTCTGCAGACCCTGCCACATGCGTCCAGCACTTCTGCCTCCCCTCGCGCTCACTTCTGAGCAGTCGGAGGCCGTGCATCTGTCTCCATGAGTTGCCTTCCCGGGTTCTGTTTTCTTCTCCACAGTTCAGCGAAGTCCCTCTTCTGCGAGTTTGGTTACTGCTCTTGACTTGGTATCAAATGTCTCCAAAACGAACGGCCAGGTGTTTGAGCAAATTTGGAGATAATCAGTGTAATCCTGCAAAACGATCCTGCTGTTAACAAGCACCCTGGGAGAACAGCATCTTGCTTTGGAAGAAGATCAGCCCTCAGCTCTCTTCCCGTTGCTCCCTTCCCAGCGTCACTCCAGTTGTGTCTTTAACTTGCAGAAACATCCGTCCAAGTCTTTATCGAATGAAAATTCCCGCCTCCCCAGGGGAGGCCCGCTGTCATCCCTGAATCGGGACATGCTGGCCCCAGCCTTTAGCTGTCCTCTGCCCTTCAGTGGGGCCTGGCGGTGCTGTGTGTGTGTGAAAGCCGCTGGTGTGGCGGCGAACACAGGCGTCATGGCACCCGGCACCTGACAGTCGAGTGAGTGACTTCCGACGCTATCGTGCCAACAGTTTCCTTGCTCCTCAGCAAACAGGCTGCTCGACACTGAGAAAAAGGAATCTCATTCGCAGCACGTCCAGACGGGACCAGCCCTCAGCAAACCTCTGTTCCTCCGAGTCCTTTCCCATCCACCTTACATGCCTACACGTCCTTTAGTGGTTTCCTCGGACTCCCCACCGGGCCCCTGGCTGCTCTGAGATGCCTGTGGTTTACTCTACAGTGGATTTTCTTCCCCCAGTTTTCTTGTCGAAGAGCATTCTTGTGTCGGCGACAAAAGTCTCTGCCAACCCAACTGACCCCGGTGGTGTGCTGAGGTGGGTGGTTGGACGTGCTTTCCTGGTTTCTTGGGTGCCAGTTTCCTTCATGAGCGCTTCTCTTTGCTTCCCAGGGCTGCCTTAGCCCTGGCTGTAGAGCCAGCCGTCGTCTTGCCATGGTCACCACGTCTCCCCAGAGTGCATTCCACTTCCCGTCAGGCGGGGTCCTTCCGGCCTGGCTGTCTCCACCTTCATCCCTCTGGGCGGAGATGACCCCTGCCTGCAGCCCCCAGACCGCACACTCCTGGAGTTTAGTCTCCTCTGAGCGGGAGCTCTGAAAGACATCGGCAGCCAAAATACTTTAGATACAAAGAAATGACATCGTGAAAGGCCTGCAGCCTGGTCCAGTGAGTGTTCCTCAAACCGGAGGGCTCGTGGACACCGTGCAGGTCTCTGCTCTTGCTGAGAAGAGTCATTTTTGTGGCGAACACACTGAGTTGACACGAAGCCTTAATATTTATGAGAGAGCCCTCTGAAGTTCCAGTAATGCGTTAACGGTGTGCTTTTTAAGTTTACAGTTTTACAGCAGCACACGGATTCCATTTGATGGTGGTCACTGCAGATATTTAAACTAAGTTCTTCTTCACAGATGTGTTTATGGTTTCAAGCAACTATGTCCTTTTCTTTTTGTCTACTCGGTGGTTAGGTTTTTTCTCAGTGCTTAAGAGCAAAAGTGTCAGGGGCCTCTGCCTGCAAAATAACAAGCTCTCCACTGGCGAGGGACAAAGGCAGACATGGGGTGTCAACCGAAAACCTTCCAGAGACCCAGGAAACTCAGACAGCTCAGTGCTGGGTGCAGAGGGATTCTGCTGATTTCTGCACCGCGTGGGCAGAAATGCGCGCTGGGTAAGGGGTGGACTGTCGGGGTGGGGTTCTTTTAACAGAATTTTCCTCCACGGAGCATCGGTTTTATGTTATTGCTGACTGTAGGGCTGACTCCTTGTCTGGCAGCTATAAACCCTCAGGCTTGCTTGAGTCTTACAGACTCACTCAGACTGGCTTTCTCTTAGGTCTAAATGTTAGAATATCATTGAGTCACGACTACTTCTCACTGGAAGCATTTGGCCCCCGTTCTTATGACTTGAATTCATTGTGGTTTTCTTTCTTGATAGGTTAATTGTTCCATCATGAGTATGAAATGTTTGGTACACGTATATGGATTAAGAAAAATACCACTGTCCTCTAGTCAGAGATTTACTTCTTTTGTTCAGAGGAGAATATATTTTTCAATAACTGCAGTCTTTTAATGACATGAAATGTGCCTTCTTGTTTAAGTGCTGCTCCCTCTAACCCTAAATGCTGCTGAGGACCGACGCGACGTCAGAGCCATACGAGGTGGCAGGGATGAAGCAGTCAGCACTAATGATGTGCATTAAAAAGTACAGACTAAGTCATCATTGGGGCGTTTATATAAATACCAGAAACTATCCATGAGCATGTATGAATCACACCAAGATTGCCAAATTGCCTGATAGAAGGAAATAAAACTTGTCTTCTTAACTTTCAGAAGCCATCGGGATTTCTCTCGTTACTGGATGAAGAAAGTCAAACGATTTGGTCCGGGGAACCCAACCTTTCCCAAAAGCTGCAAAGTCTGCTGGAGTCCTCAGACACTGACGCGGTCTGCTCCCCGCTGAGGGACGGGAACGGGAACGTGGTCCTCAGGGACCGTGGCGCGGCGCTGACCGTCACGCACTACGCAAGAAGGGTAGGTGGTTCAGGCCTGGCGCGGACACGTAGGCCCAAGGTTGCTGTGAGTCTCATAGCTTTGGTTTATGATAGTGACCCACGAAGGCCGAGCAAACAGCCCACCAAAGATTACTTTCCTAAGCTGGTTTCCCTCCAGCTGGAGGCGGACTCAGCATCCTCAGAATAGGGGCTCCTGCTCCTGCTGCTTCCAGAATGGTAACCTCATGTGCACAGGAGCCCTGCCCTGCATCCGAAGAGCTGGGCAAGGAACTTGGGGTCCTTTCACACCCCGGCACCGGCGCCTGGTTCTTGTACCTTCAGTAGACTTTCCCGTATCGTGTCTTCTTAGAGCACCGCCCGCCCGGGGAAAGAAGGCTACTGCCAGCTCTCTCTTGTTCCTTGGCCAGACGTGCCTCCCTTTCCGTGACCGTCTGTCAAGACCCTTCCGGTGCATTTCCTCACCCCCTTCGACGTGCGTGCTCTTCCCCAGCGGATTCCCGTTCTGACAGGATGTGCAGCTCCTCCTGGCAGACTCTGCTCACTTCGATGTCATTATTTACGTTTGTTTTTTTGTTTCTTTGGTTGGATCACCGCGTGATGTTTAGGGTGTGAAATGACACCTCGGTGTGTGCATCTCACACCACGCCCATCACCAGAGTCCCAGCGCCCTCACCGCCAGGACGTGTCTCATCCCCTCGCCGTCTCCCCACATGCCCTCCCCGCTCCCCTTTACACCCCTCGGGCTCACGTTCAACACATCCTCCTTTTCGTCTTCATATCATGTTCTCCATGATGCTTACACCCAGGTCCCCGTCTCCATGGCCCCTGATCGCCCACCTGGAGTCCACCCTCCAGCTTTGAGTTTGTCGCCGGGGGTCTTTCCTGCCCAGGACTGTGTGCGGGTTCTGTTGTCGAGGAGAAACGTGGCGTCTTCTCTCCCACCGTCCGTGTGTGTCAGCCTGTTTCAACCATGGTTTCCTGGGAATCTGCGCTTTGCCCAGCACAGAGCTTTGGAGACTAAGACGAGTCAAACAGCACGGCCGTTGTCCTGAGAAAGCTCACTTTCACATAAGGAAAAACGAATGGACGCTCTTTTTCATTTACTTGTAGTGCTAGAAATAGTCGCAGCATTCTGTATTACCCCAGAGAAGGAAACAATTTTGTGGCTCAAAATAAACGTCTGGAAATGGTTTTAAGAGGAGGTGGACTCTGCTATAGACCTACGGGGACCTGGAGCCGACGGCCATGCAATCCAGGGGCCTCGGTGCAGACAGGGGCTCTGTCTGAGGGGCACATGCAACCGCAGGCTTCACTGACATGGGCAGAGCCCACTCTTGCTGGTCAAGCAGAAAGTCATTTGGAAACTTAGGGCGGGGAGACTCCATGTTGATCTTCCAGAAGAGCCTCTGCAGGGACAGGACCGCCCAGGCTGGGGGCTCTGGCCGTGCCCAGGGAAATGGCCAGCCCGCATGCACGCGTCCACTGCCAGAGGAAGGCAGACCTCCGCGTGGTGGCCCAGCGGGAAAACCGGCCGACGCCGTCACCTTCTAAGGCTGCCGCTCTGCCAGACTGGGGGAGTGGGAACGAGGGACACCGGCTATCCAGTGCGGGCAGTGTCAGCTTCTGCTGCCTCTGCCTCCTCTGCAGGGCAGGCAGTGGGTCAGATGACGCACCCAAGTCAGCTGACCCACAAGCCATACTAGTGGGGGCAGTGCTTGGAGGTCGGGGATGGCTGTCTAGGTGGGAGGCAGTTGGACCCCATCCTGAATAAATGGGGTGCTTTCTGATAGGGTGCAGTGGAGCAGGAGAGCAGGAGATGGCATGGAGTGCATTGGGCAGAGTGGGGTGGA